>PVKZ01002197.1:0-253556 GCA_004027375.1 Macroglossus sobrinus
CACACACACACACACACACACACACACACACACACACACACACACACACACAGAGGCCTGGGATGTATCTATCAAGAGCTCAATATAGTTTTCTTGGCATAAACAAATCTTTGCTTAGGTAATATGGATGTCTAAACTTTTTACTTTTACGATCTGATTTTGATGGTGCTTGTAACACATGCAAGATTCTTTATGCTCCATTACAAATCCTCCTAGTTTTGCTTTGAGATCTAGTGTTAGAATAGGTAAAATAGTTCTGGTTATCATTTTTATTTAAAAACTTTTATTTTTCTGCTGAGATATGAAATGAAGGTGTAATGATATCTGTTATTCTCAAAGCTTTTCTATCTTTTCTGGCTTATTTTCAATTTTGGGCTCTGAAAAAACCTATTATAGTTATATGTCTATTCAATATGAGGAATATAAAATAGTTTAAGATAAGTTTTTAATCCTTACTGAGCTAGTGGTCAAATAGAAGAAAGACAAATGTATCAAACTATAGAGAATTACAGATATGCCACTAAAAAGAGTATGCTGAATTTTCAGTTGAGAAGTTAGCAGCGAGATAGTCATTTCATTATGCAATGCTGGTTTATAATTACATCAAGAGAAAAAAGCACTCAGTATACAAGCTCACATCTTAAGGTAAAGAAATAAAAAAGTTTGGAATTTTGCTTAACTTCAGAATGGCTGTATTTTAGTTTTAGGCTTAAAATTTTCTAAAAATCTGGAAATCTTATATGTGTGAGTAGGATGGGTAGGAGGTGTGGGCAAGGGAAGGCAATATACTGAAGCCTGAAGCTAATTGCTTTGGACCTTGACTTTCAATTTCACCAAGGTGTCCTTCTTTGCTGTTCAATTGATGTAACACCAAAGAATTAAAAAGATGTATTTCCCCAACAGAGCTCCAGTGGGTAAGTATCAGGATACTGCCCAAACAGGGCTTCAGTGAATGTGCATATGGAGTTGATTTTAGCAGCGTATTCAAACTACATCAACATTAAAACAATGATATATTTCATATCCTCTCCCCTAAAATATTTGGTCAATATATTTAGGGTACCCTTTAAGACCCTATTTGAGATACCAAGAACTCACCAGCCTATAAATATAGTCTTTTAGGCCTCTAGGCATTGAATGGGCTCTTTCCTTACCCTGAAATTTTGACCCTTGTATTCTTCTTAATCTTCTGGTCTCGAGTTAGATGTCAGTTCTTTAAAAGAGTTTTTACTAAGCTTTTCAACTCCCCAACCATAATTCTCATAGCAAACCACTACTTGGCTTTATTAGAACAATTAATTGCTCTCTTTTAATTGTCTTTTTACCTAGCTATATGTTCCATCCAGACTTATCTTGTTAGATATCATGTCTTGCTGAGTTATTTTGATACATTTGATAAACTTATCTAAATAATAAAGGACCCATCAGTCATCATGCAGTGGTTCTCCTAATAGGTTCTATAATAATATCCTCAGTTTAGAAAATTTTCATGTCTTATATATGAATTTTACATTTATGGATTGTGTTAATCTGATGAATACTCAGAATCTTCCCACTGTCTCTTTCTTTACTATTTCATTATACATAGCACTGTGGAGATGTTGAATTTGTGGCATGTTAGCCATGTCAGTGTAAAAGGTATATTCCCTTAACTCAAATCTCTGAGAAGATAGAAAATCAACCAGCAATAATCACAAGTTGGGGACATAATTAGCAAAAAAAAAAATTCTGGGCACAAACCTCAAAGTTTTCTACATGTCTGGTGGCAATTGTGCTGTCACCCAGTAAAACAGCCTCACAACTAATTTCCCCAGTTCTGCAGCTTGTTTAGGGCAATAGGTTAAAAAAAAAAGAATCTCAGTGGTTTTTGGTAAGTTGGCTATGAATGTGCCTGCAGGACATTTGCAGCCTGTGAGTCATGTCTAAGGACCCAGAAAAGTCTGACCGTGATGTCCATGCAGTGAGAAGTAAACTCAGCAATCTACTAGCTCGGCTTTGTTAGCTGGCTGACTAACCCGCTGTTTTTCCTAGAACAGTCAGTCTGGCATGCATGTTGTAACAGGCACTAATTAAAAGTATGATTAATTAAGTTTGGGTGGAAAATGCTCACAACGTTCTGTTTGAAAAGTGAAATGACTCAAAGCTGACTTTTTAGAGTGAGTAAAATCAGTGACACTGCCCTACTAATGTACTAACCCAGTGGTAGACTCACCCATAGCTAGATTAAGCTGTTAAGAATTTAAGCCTGGAGTCAGTGACAGCAGCATGATCTATGATTAGCTTCAAGATGACATGTTTCACAAACCCATGTTCCAAGACAGGGAAACATTATTTATGGGTGTTTGTAATAATGCAATTTTAAAAGCACAGAAAAATTATCAACAGCTACTCAAGTTAATGAAATGTAAAACCGTTGCACATAAAAATTAACTTTGGCAAGTATGCCCTGCTCATGTATTATAAAAGCAATGATAACTATGGTCAGTTTTCCTTGATTACCAGTCACTAAAGGCAACAAACAATCATGAAACAAACTGTGAAAAATGCAATTATTTACTTCCTTTGAGCTTCCTGTTATAAATAAACATAATTTTTTAGATTTTTTTTGCTGTGTTAAAATGCATTTGAAAAATTATTATTGTTTATTATTTGAAGACAAAGGTAAAACCATTAAGATAATTGGTCCAACTCACTTAATTTTGTTCCCCGAAGTATATTGTAAGCTTCTTTAAGTCAGCATAGCACCTTTCACTTTGTTTTGTGACCCTCTATGCTACCTCATTCTGCTACCTTTTGTATTTTAAAGGTATATGTGGCATAAAGCAAACACTTTGTTCATTAGTTTACATAACAGCAATTATTGTATGCCCACTATATGCAAACATCATGATAAGTGGAGGTGACTCACTGGTCAGCAAGATGTGGTAGGTGGAGGGGACATACATTCCAGGTAAAGAAGCAATGACGACAGCATGCATGAAGGTGCTAGCAGAGCTAGGGGAGGGGTGCTGTGAGAATTATGACTGGAGGATGGAAGAGACTGGGAAAGGCTCTATGAAGTGATATCTAACTTGAGGTCACAAGGTTAAGAGGACAATGAAAAGGAAATCGATTTCAGGGAAACAGGACTGCCATGCAATGCTTAGGGGCTGGAGTGATGCTGTTTGGCGCTTGGCGAGCTTCATGATGAGTACAGTGTGACGTGAGACCTGAGAGGTAATTTGTTAGATTTCTTTTCACTGACAATAGAGAAGGTAACATTGAAATGACGTAAAGGAAAGCATTATTTCATTTGAGCACTGTTTCTTTTAAAATATCATAATTTGAATATAAATGTGTATTTGAAGTGCTCAAAGATCTTTATTCATATTAGGTAGAGTGGATGGTGATGGTGAAATTAAGTTTTATCTTGATCGTATATATTGTTTTTCTCTTAAACTTCCTAATAAGTCAGGCAAGTAGATCTTAGTATTCTGGAAAGGGTGCAGTATGGCTAAGACATGGGGCATGTCAACAGAGTTGATTAATCATGAATTTTGGGCTGGGCAGTTAGGCAAGGGGCAAATAATGGAAGATGCTACCCTGAGGAGTTCAGACTTTACCCAGGAAGGGTGTGACACTGATTTTTTTTGTTGTTGTTTGTTGTGTTAGAAAAATTACCTTAATAGCAGTTGGCAAATGGAGAGAAGGGGAAAGATTTGTGTCAGGGTGAAAGTGTCGGAGGTTGTTATACATGAGGAATGAGGAGAGTCCACATTAAGGGCTCTCCTCATGGAAGGTTAAATGAGGAGCAAAGGAAGACTATGGATATATAAGGGAGACAGAATTGAACATGTGAAGTGAGCAAAGGAACAGTATCAGTGAACACTCAGGATTTTAGCTCAGGAGACAAGGTGAGTCACAAAGACATTAAGGTTGGGATTAAGTTGAAGCATAGCCAGAGCAAAGATATGAATTCAGCTATGGACAGTGTTTGAAGTGATAGGGTTTGACATACAATTGTATCATTAGAAGAAAGATGATATTTGAAGGAGAGGCTTATATATGCAGGAGAAAGGATGGAATTTGGGTGCAAGTGAATGCTGAGGCCATGGGCAATCAATGCATAATATTCCTCTTTGCCTTCAGAGTTTGAAACCAATGTGAAACTGGATACAGGAGCCAGACAGAGCTAGAAACATTACCTTGATTACTGGTAAAGCTGATAGGAGAACATTGTTCTAATTTCTGAGGCCAAAACGATGCTGGTAGAATCTCACCCAGTCGATAGATAGTCAGCCGGCTGTTCTATCCCCAGATTTCCTCGTATCTCTGGATTCAATCAATCATGGATTGAAAACAGTATTTTTGCATTCTCAACCATGGATTTCAAACTGTGAATTACCAACTGGATTGAAAATGGTTTTCAATTTGTGGTTGGTTGAATCCCTATATTCAAAAGGCAGGCTCAGCTGACCCTTGAACAATACTGGGTTAGGAGCACTGACCCTGTCGCAGTCGAAAATCCGTGTATAACTTGATGCTGCAGTAGACCTTCACATCCCCAGACTGAAACAATCAAAAAGAATATTTTTATGGGGATGAGGGCAGGGAGTTGGGAGCTCAAGGTTGGGAATCTGCAGTTAGGAATGAAAAATGCTGTTTTTTGATTTGTGGTTAGTGGAATCAGTGGATGAGAAACTGATGTGAGGTGCAACTGTATTGAAAAAAATCTGCTCCCAAGTGGACTGGCATAGTTCAAACCCGCGTTCAAGGGTCAACTGTATAAGTAAAAACTAAAATAAAACAGTTGTTTGTCCTAAGATTTGGACATGGAAAATAAGCTAACAGGAGCCTTAAAGTAAACACCCTTAAGATCTTGAATCAATTTTCTATGTTTTAGGGTTTTTTTTTATTATTATTAGGACTAAGTACAGTGGTTTCTTCTATGCAGATATAGGTTTTTATGCACAATTTAATCTAGATGGTATAAATAGACTGAATAGGTTTTAAAAAATCTAATTTGGTTGCCTACAAAGATCAAATTAATTGTACAATCCTGACATTTCCATCACACTTTGTATAAGCAATGTGAGTTGAGACTTAGATATCAAGACATCAGGATTTGAGTCTTGCCTTCGCCTTACAGAATTAAATAACATTTGTAACCCTAGGCCTTTCATAATGGGGTTAATATAAACATTCTACATGGTACCCTGCTGTGATATTAGAAGGATGCTATGAATTGTGAACCTTTGAAAGAGGATTGGAGTTTCCCTGAATCTCATCGTTAACTGTCATTGCCAATTGCAGATGCCAGTAAAAACAACATTTCTTGGATCCTTCTGCAGTGAAAAATTGGGAAATCAGTCAGACGCCCTTATTACTTGTGTGAAATATCTGTTTTGAAGAACCCCGCCACTTAAATTACAGGCCTGCAGTAAAGATCCAGACATCTTTACATTGAACTATGTGCTAAGGCCAACGTGTTGAACTCTTTTGACTTATTGAAAACACAGCTCCGCATTGTGCTCAGTGAGGTAATAGTTCCCTTCGTTGGGACACAGTGCGCACCACTCTTGAGGGGCCTGCACCTGGGCCATCCGTCTGCAGTTTCCTCTGCCAGTCTCACTTGGAAATCTCAAGATGGCATATATCTCCTTAACTGTTTCTTGACAGACAAGTTAAGGTCACCACCATGGGCTCTGGTCTCTCAGAACAAGCAGAAAATGGATTTGCAGGCATTCAAAATTTACAGCATCCTGTGTCTCTGAATATCTTTGATACAAATGCCTGTACATACTGAAATTTCTGCAATTTCTTTTATCTGCCAGATTTTAATTCACAGACAGTAGATGCTACTGACTGTATAGGAAACTAGCAATAGTATAGGCTCAAGAATATGCTTGAAAAAATTCCGATGGCTGTGGTAATAAAATCTTTTTACTCATTGTATGTAGTCTCTATCACTGTGCTCCCAAGTAAACACATCAGAGCACTCAGCTTCTATTAGATGCTATTGGGTTTGCTGTTAATTACATAGTGTCTTAAGCATTCACTAGTCAATACAACACAAATGCAACAGCCTTCATGCCCAAGCCATAGTGCTCAACCACATGTATGTTTACAAAAACAGGTTGTTTCTGAATATGAAGGCCAAGTTTTAAATGACTTAAATGACTTCATGTAAGAAAAATGCTAATTATCATCATGATAATGATAGGCCTGATCCTGGCTCCCAAACCTCAGAAAATATTCACATGCACGTGTATACTCTCACCTCCCACTCATAAAGTCTGCCATCACCACAGTCATCTAAGTTGGCCCAGAGGCAGCTTTCTGGAGAGCAAGGCCAAAGACACAAAGTTTTGTCCCTATCCCAAGCTTGGCAATAAAATAAGCCATTGCTTTTTCCCATGGAGAGGAATGAGGAGGGGCTGGATAGAAACTGGAAGTATCACACTAGGTGAAGTCTCTTTACATGGAAATATGGCCTGAATCAATGTTCCCTCCAAAAGCCAACAGTGAAGATCAGGGCAGAGGAGTAAGTGATATGGCGATGACCCTATTTGCCTTTGAGTTCCTTTATGATCACCCTCCAGAATCCCAGAATAGGTGCCACAGCTATATGTTCTCTTATTGTCATGTATATATCTTCATAGTTTTTGGTCATTTAGAGGTGCTTGTCTCATGCTTGTCCTCTCCCTTAGCTCGTGAATGCCAGGAGGAGCCACCTCAGTATCCCTGGTCCCTAGCCCCGTGTCTGGCACCCTGTGCACATCATGCTGGGAAGATAACGGGGCTTTTCCTCCATTCATCCTCCAGAACACTCTTGGAAATGGTCCCTTACTGCAACTCACAATAATTGTATGTTAAAATTTCATCTTTTTTTTTGCTTTGAGAATTTTTATGTGTATCTGAGCCAAATGGATGACATATGCCAACGAGCAAGATCTCAAATACTCTGGAGAATACAAGTTTTGCAGTTTTGCTTTTTTTTTTATGCATTTGAAATTGAGGAGAAGACAGAAAGATTGGAGAAAGCAAGGCAGGGATTGGATTTCAGGATAGTTAATAAGACTCTGTGCTGTCTTGAGAGGGGTTAATACCCTCTTCTAGGGGTATTACTTCTGGCACAAAATTTCATCTTTCTACCTAACTAGATTTGGCCTTGGGTTGTCATTTAGCCTTTGTCTCTTAGCACATAAGAACATTTTTGATACCTCCTGCCTTTAAAAACCTGACAGTCTAAACAACTAACATGTCCTTCTATATATCTTAATATTAGCCATTTGGAAGTTATTAGCCAGTGAGTTTAATAGGCCCAAACTACTTTTCCTTCACATTCCTTTAGGAGAAAGTAAATAAGCATACTCTCTTAGTACTTATGCCCTTAAGAAACAAAAGAAGTGACAGCTTACTCCTGGGCCCATCAGTTTATAGTTATAAATAATGTTAGTGATTATGGCGAGAAAACTCTCAAAAGTAGACCCCTTACAGAAAATATCATTCTAGAATTCTCTCAATTGGCATCTCAGAGAATTATTCTCTCAAATCATAGAGCCTGAATCTTATTTTGCTGAATTCCTTCCTGGATAGTTATTATCTCTTGCCTTCATCTTCATCTCCTTATTCTCTTCTGCCTTCCCCTTCTCTTTTTGCTTCTCCTTGTCTTTTCCTATTATCATTAAATCTGAAGGCCTTTATTCCCTTCACTCATTGCAAAGTCACATGTTAGTTACTTTTTGGCACACCTGTGCATCACACTCGTGGGCTGCTTGCAGCCTTGCTAATGTTTCTATTTTTTCCTTTGTAAGCATGATTATCCCTTGTCCTTTACAGAGGGCTTCATTGCTTGCAGAAACCTCATCTCTGTAATTCTAGAAGACTTTTACTTCCCTGGGTATTTCTGCCCTGAATTTTGGCCAACTGCATCTTACAAAGTCAGCAGGTTTCTTCCAAATATTATCATTAAGTGTTTCCTGTGTGAAACTCTGTCCTTTCCAATGCACTTGGAAGAAGGAAATAGGAAAAACAATGTGGGTATTTATATAGTATATTTTCTTCTTACAGCCAACTACCCGTGGATCCTCACACAGTTCTAGCAAGAGTAAAGTAAACTGCTGATGGTGCTGGGCAAATAGAGGTTAAGATGTTCAAAGTCTGTCCTAATGTTCCATAAAGAGTGATTAGGCTTGCGTGACCTCCACAAAGCTGTTTGAGTTTAATTCCCTGATGTCAGGAAACCCAAATACATTTCAAGAATCTGAGGCATTACTATGCCATCTGCATGGTGAAGTACAAGGCATGCAGACTACTACCTAGATCTTTAGTTCATGAGGTGACTATTGGCACGGAGCCAGTGGTTCTGTAGAGGGTAGTTCAGGCCCAGGAAGAGTTGAAGTAGGGGTGGAGGGTTGGCCACTGATGCTTACTTTTCAGGTCCTAAGTGTCTGAAATGGGAGAGTGGAGCAGTTCTGGGAGATGAAACAATACTTTGTAAGTGGGCATGATGGGTCAAGAAAGAACTAGAAAAAAACTGAAAAGGAACTTTGGATTCAAACTATTGTTAGAAAGAAGAAATGTAGATGTAAAAGTAATGTTGTCTTATTGAAACTTAAATAGCTCTCAGAGGCCTCGAGAGAAGAAAATTGGGGGTTTATATTTCCATGAAAATATTATATAATTGTCTTTTGTTCTTTTTATATTAGCCAAGAGGATATAGGATATGTTTATTAAGATATATTTATTAGGGAATTTTTTTGCCTTCTCTCTGAAATTCTATTTAAATTTAAATAATTTTGAAAATTATTAACATGCTTGACTTTATTTCTATTCTGAGTGCATTACTTTTGCTCTAATTGTCTTCAGCTATCTATTTGCCTAAGAGTAGATTTGGATTTATTATGATAGAAATGTAAATAGAATGACTGTGACATCATTAAGCTTTTGACATGCAAAATATCATTATGCAGTAAGATAATTTTCTTTCCAATGAAATCATTTTCTTGAGGTTTTCTAAAATGTATTTTCTCCTTTTAAAATAACAAATTCCAGTCCTTGAAAAATTGTTTCATAGAGTTCTCAAACTGTGTAGAGAAAATACCCCTAGGGGCTGGAAGGTTGGCTTCGATAGAAGAACATAATAGAGGAGAAAGTCCATTTCTTCTAGGCCTGAGTATGGTGAGATGGGGGAGAGGAGGCAATGAAGAATGCACAGTTTTTAGGTTCATGTGTCCTGATTTTCCTACCCAAGTGTTGCATGTTATGAGAAATTCTGAGGAAAAACAGCTGCTGCAGTTATACTACATTAGGTCTCTGGAAAAGAGGCTGCTTCTTGTAGGATACCCACCTACAAATTGGTTCTTGAGGACATGGTGGGTCCTAGAAGTAGCTGAGGCTCTAAATGGGGCATCGTTCTTTCTGGGTCAGGTAGCTCTAAGTTAGGGCTGCAGAGCAGACTGCCTAACCCTGGTCTCAATGAGAGTTTCAGACAGCCTTTGAAGAGGCCTGATGAATCAGTGGGAGGGAGCTAAGATGTGTCTAAGTGCAAAAGCTCTTCAGGAGCATTTCATGAACAAAAAGAGTCAATCTCACAATCACCATGACTGAGCTTCACAGAGACCACAGAAGCAAGAACATACTGATGCCCAGACTCCAGCTCTTCCCCACAACCATGAGGTCCTGTGAATACCCCTCCAGTTTACACACTCAGACACTGGCTACTTAAAAGTCTGTGTGTGTGTGTATGTACATTTTCTGAAGAGACAATGGGCACTACTAAGGGTCTATTAAAATAATTAGTTGGACTAAGTACCCTTCCTTCCTTCCTTCCTTCCTTCCTTCCTTCCTTCCTTCCTTCCTTCCTTCCTTCCTTCCTTTTTTGCTTCTTTCCTCTAATTAACCAGTGCTAAACTTGTTAATTGGGAGGAAGACTAGATTAATTTTTTGTGTTCGTATATCTCACTTCTGGGCCAGCACTTCCATCTCTTTTTAATCACAATTTTCTCTTTCTTAAGGAGTCCTAATGCCACATTTAGGCCTTCTGTCCTATGAAAACATCTGGTAGTCGGCAGTAAAGTGATATTAATACTAATTTACTTCTTTACTTCTTTCAGAAATATTTATGTTTAAAATGAGTCCAGGAAAAGTCCAATGCTTAAATCAAAGAAAGAGAGGCAATAGTAAACTTTCAGGCTACTTAGGTCAATTGAACAAGAATTTCGGCAGCGATTTTTCCTTTCAGAGCTCAACACATATGCATAGGCTAAGTACCTGTACTGTTATCCATTCCAGACCACAGGAATCCCCATTATTTCTAAAGTTTTCTTTTCCATAAAATGCAAGGTATTTGTCTGGGCAGTTGTACTCAGGAGCTAGCCAGCCTTCCAGGGAACAAGTGCCAAGTGCGAAGCAGGGAAGGAAGCGATCTGATCAGAAGCGACAGAACTGGTCTGATCTTCATGGCAGGGGTTTGCAGTGCATCTCAGAAGAGGCGTCAGCAAGATTGTCTATTGCCGCCTTCCTGCTGAGAAGCAAAAACCAATGTCAGCAATCTGGGGGTGGATAAATGGAGATGAGGGGGTTGAAATTTTGGGGGGACACAGCTTTAAATATCTTTAGTTACTTCTCAAATAAAGGCTGGAGAAATTTTTAATGGTGTGAATCACAGTTCATTTTCACAAAGTGCAAGTCTGCATCTGTTATTTGGCCTTGATTGAATGTGAAAAATGAATCAGCCTCAATTAATAGAACGACAATTATGAATCTAATAAGCAGAGTAGAAAGAGTAACGTGGGTTGATAAAGTAAATATTTGTTGTACTGAAGGTGTAAACAGGTGTTCTGTTTAGAATGAAAGGAATTTCCAGGTTACAGTTATAAAGAATTATATATTATGAAAAAAGAACTAATAGGTCATAGCATGTATTAAAGCAATTTTAGGAAAAAAACTTTTAAGCAATTGGCATATTGCAAAAAAAAGTGCCTTTCATGGAAGTTGTGTATTACATAATTAACTCAGATTTAGGACTGTTGGCCTGGAAGAGTGATTCTGTGTGAGCTTTGGGGTCAGAAAGTCTTGTATTTAAATTCTGGCTCAGCCTCTTACTGACTGAATGACTTTAGGCAAGTTACTTAAAATCTCCATGAGACATTCTCATTTGCAAAAATATTGCTAACACTTATTTAAAAGTGTTGCTCAGACTCTCAGATTTTAATTTATACTATTAACTAGGGAATCATAAGAGACCAGGCTTAAATCTTTTACTCGATTTCGATCGCATTTGGGTTAGCAGACCAGGTTCAGTATTGTCTGTTTCCTTATCATACACACAGAGCAATAAAAGGGTTGAAGATGTATCAGAGAAATGAATTCAGAAATGATTAAAGTTGGTAAAGGTTATGGAGAAGATTAAAGCAGCAAAGACAAACAAGTATTGGTGGGTAAGAGTGGTTGTAATTTTAAATAGTGGCATTTAAGAAAATTTGTGAAGGAAATAAAGGATTGAGCCATGTGAATAGATGAGGAAAGAGTTATGTAGAAAAAGGGATTGCAAGTATAAAGGTTCTGGTGTGGGAGCATACCTGCAATATTCCAGGAATAGTAAGGAAGAGACCCAGGTTGGCATGAAGAGAATAAGGTAGACTTTGGGTATGAGAAAGATTTGAAATCAGAGTGGTAGAGGGGGCCAGATCATCTAAGGTCTTGTGGGCCATTCTAAGGATTTTGGCTTTTCCTATCACTGAAAGAGGATGCTATTACAGGGTTTTGATGGGATCACTTCTTTTTTAACAGGGGCACTTTGGCTACTACATTGAGGGAAGATGTAAAGGAACAAAGATAAGGGCAAGAAGACCTGTTATGAGGCTATTGCAATAATCTATGCAAGAGATGATAGTAGTCTGTAGAGAAACAGGAAGCCTAGTAGTTTGCACTGAGGTGGTAGCATCACCTGTGTTGACAGAGTGAATGCACGGTCAGAAAATGAAGGATTTTTTTCCTTCATTTTGCACTGGGATGGGGAAAATATTAGGAGGAGAACGTTTGAGAGGGAAGGTCAAGAGCTCAGGTTTGAACATGTTAAGTTCTAAATGCCTATTAGACGTCTAAGTAAAGTTATTGCGTAGGTGTTTGGGTGTGTGAATCTGAAGTTCAGGGGAGATGTCCAGGCTAGGGTTATAAATTTGGGAATTATCAGCATATAGATGATATATAAAGCCGTAAAGCTGGATGAGATCATCCACGGACCAAGGGTAGAAAGAGAAGAGAAATGGTCTGAAGGCTTAACATAAGAATATATCAATGTTAATATATTGGGGAGAAGAGGCAGAATTAGTAATAGAGACAGAAAAAAAAATGGCCAGTGAGATAAGAGGAAAAGCAGGTGAGTGTGGTTTGCCAGACGTTAAGTGAATAACATGGTAATGTGGGGGATGGAAGTCAAATAAAATACATCTGGGAATTGAGCATTGGGCTTTAACAGCTTGGAGGTAATCTGTGAATTAGGTAAGAGCAGTTTTGTGGGAATGGTAGTTGTGAAATAATAGAAAAAAACATGTGTTGGTCTCTGCCTCTGATTCTTGGCACAGAGCTCCTAAAGCCCTCATATTTCCTAGGTGATAAGAACATTAGGAGCATCCTTTGTTCTAATGTATGGGCTTTGACTCCAGTTCCTGACACAGAGTTGCTAAGTCTCTTGGAATTTCCTGGGTGATAGGAGTGTTTTTGTTCTAATGAGGTGACTCTGGGTGGGCTTCTGGATGGCTCCTAGTTTGGAGAGGTTCTGGGCTGGTGAAAACATTCAAATGTCAGGAGAGTGACATGCCCCAACTCCATAGGGACAGAAATTTCTGCACTTGGGACCCTTCCCAATCTCTCCCTGTGTATCTCTTCATCTGGCTGTTTATCTGTATCCTTTATCTTATCTTTTAATAGGCTAGGCAACATAAGTAAGTGTTTTTTTGAGTTGTATGAGCTGTTCTGGCAAATGACTGAACCCAAGGAGGAGGTTATGAGAACCTTGATTTATAGCTGTCCATCAGATGTACAGGTGACAACTCTATCTTGCAATTAGCATCTGAAGTGGGGTGGGGGGCACTCTTGTGAGACTGAGTCCTTAACCTGTGGGATCAGATGCTACCTCCAAGTAGGTAGTGTCAGAATTGAGTTAAATTGTAGGACACCCAGCTGGTATCAAGCGTATTGTTTGGTGGGAGAAAAACCCCACACATTTGGTGACCAGAAGTGCTGTGAATGTGGTAGCAGTGTGAGAGTAAAGGAGACACACGGGAGTAGTGTGTTTTTTCTATTCAATATTTAAAAAGGATAATTAGACCACTGAAATGAAAAGAGGACTACTGAAGACAGCAAACTTTTTTAGATATTTTGTTGTGAAAGGAAGGAGATAAATGGAGTAGTAACTAGGCGAGTATATGAGATGAAACAAAGTGTGTGTGTGTGTGTGTGTGTGTGTGTGTGTGTATTTAAGATGGGAGAAATAATAGCATGCTTTATATGCTGTTGGAAAAGATCCAGTACAGAAGGAAAATTTGATGGTACTGAAAAGAAGTGGGTGGCTCATGAAGCAATGTTTTCAAGCAGATGAGACGAAATGGAATCTAATGCATAAATGGAGTGTTTCGACTTTGCAAGGGTAATGAGCAGTTTATCCAAAGTTACAAGAGAAGACAAAGCATATGGACTTAAATGCAGGTAGCTTGGTGGATATAATTGTGGAAACTTATGAAAATTCCTTTCTGATTGCTTCTATTTTCTCAGAGAAACAAGAAGTCTGGTTCTTATTTGAGAAGTTGGAGGAATGGAAAAGGAAACAGGCCAGGTGACCAGGAAGCATTAAGGAGACACTAATGTCTCTTTAATGCCAATGGAACCATCATTTTGGACATTTGCTTTTCACTGGCCCCATTCATTTATGTGGATACAGGCATGGTATATGGTTGAGGTGAATTTCACTGAGAGTAGAAGTCTGCAAAGTAAATATGGAATAGGAAGAAAGAAAGAAAAGAGATTTAAAAATATATGCAATAGACTGATTATAATTATTGATCATAGATTGCAAACTGTTCTAAGAAGTAAATGAGGAGATAATGGAGGTGAAGGATAGTGGAAAATGGTAGGATCTATTGATTGTAGACTATGGTGGATAAAAAATTTACAGAGCTGGGAACTAGAGGGAGTTAGCAAGAGATAGTGGTGGTTGGTGACTTAAATGCTTGCTATGGAGATTAGAATAAGGATTTTAGATTTTATTATTAATTGAAAAAAGGAGGAATGACAGCGCAAGATCTTCTTTCCTTCCTTTCTTTTCCTTCCTTTCCTTTCCTTCCTTCCTTCCTTCCTTCCTTCCTTCCTTCCTTCCTTCCTTCCTTCCTTCCTTCCTCCTTTCCCCTTCCCTCCTTCCCTCTCTCTTTTTTCTCTTTCTCTTTTTCTTTATTTTTCTTCCTTCCTTCCTTCCTTCCTTCCTTCCTTCCTTCCTTCCTTCCTTCCTTCCTTCCTTTCTTTCCTTTCCTTCCTTTTCTTCCTTCCTTCCTTCCTTTTCTTTCTTTCTTCCTTCCTTCCTTCCTTTTCTTCCTTCCTTCCTTCCTTCCTTCCTTCCTTCCTTCCTTCCTTCCTTCCTTCCTTCCTTCCTTCCTTCTTTCCTTCCTTCCATTCTTTCAAAAAACCTCACTTTAGCTGCTCTTTTGAGAATGGATTATAGGTGGGGCCAAGGAACATGAACAACAGTAGGAAGTCATAGAACTGGAGGGATTTTGGACATATTTTAGAATGAAGCTAACAGAAATTGCTGATGAATTGGTAGTGGTGTGAGCAAAAAGAGAATCAAATATTACTCCTAATTTTTTTGGTTGAGCCACTGGTGACAACTGGTGCTGTGATGCTGGGGTTGGAAAGGAGGATTTCCTTTAGGAGGGAGGCAAGAGCTCTCTTTTGAGGATATTCAGCTTGAGATGCTTATTAAATGCTTAAGAAGAAATATCGAATAGTTCATGAATATATGAATCTAGAACTCAAGAGAGGGGTCAGGACTGCAGTGTGAGGATGAACAGGAGAATGATGTTTACATTAGTGAGCCTGCATGAGCTCATTCGGGGAATGAGACTTGAAAGAGGAAAAGTGTACTTTTGTTCACCCGTAAGCCCAAGGGCAAACATAGAAAAAGATGAATATCTTTAAATAATTAAAAAGCAAGGTTAGTAAACAATTAATTTGACTTTTGAGGAAGACAGATGATCTCTTTTTTAATTCCTCCAGGAAGAGAAGACAAAACTACCTTCCAGATGTTGGACAGCTGGAAAAAAACTGTCTTTGCACCTCCATGAGCTTCACCAATCCTGTGTGCAACACCTCTGTTCACCAGGTCAGACCATTACCATAATCTCTTATGAACCTACTTCCTGTTTCCCCAATTTTTGGTAATAGAACAGTTACTAAATTGCTCCCAACATATTCTAATATTTAATGAGTTGATTGATATTTCTTTTCATATTGATATGTTTAATATTTAGGCCAACCATGTAGAACCATGAAGACAATGGTCAAAGTCTCAGGTCCTCAAAAGATAATCTAAAAATAGAACTGTTAAGACAGTAAAGAAATTTTGATTTTTTGGTTATGATTGAAGAATATCTTCATTAATGAACACTATTTCACATGGAAACTAAAAATTTTTAGCTTGTCTAGAATGATTGACTAAGTTTTTCATGTAAATACATTGCTCTTTTGTCACATAGAAAATTTAGAGCTTTAAAATTTTTAAATTTTCCTTTGGTAATTTACAAGTATACTAATCAAATACTTTTTTTTTGTAGTTAGATAATGATTTTAACCCAGGATCTCTAAGTATTTTAGTGATGGATCAGCATTTGATTCCCTGTTTTGTGCATAACAAAGAGAGCAGTACTG
This sequence comes from Macroglossus sobrinus, assembly GCA_004027375.1. Taxonomy (NCBI): domain Eukaryota; kingdom Metazoa; phylum Chordata; class Mammalia; order Chiroptera; family Pteropodidae; genus Macroglossus; species Macroglossus sobrinus. The sequence continues at coordinate 15,904 of PVKZ01002197.1, forward strand.
AGAGAAAAGATAGATTTTGTAATATTCCAAAATGAATTAAAGGCAGAGTCAAGAAAAAAAATCTCAAACAGCTATTGCTAAAATTGGAAAAATGTGTATTTACCATAGTTATTTGCTCTGAGATATTTTCTGTTTTTGTCCCTTCCGTTCTTCTCCTCTCCTCCCCTCCCATGTCTTCCTCTTCTCTACTCTTCCTTTATCTTTTCCTTTTCTTTACTTTTTGCCAGAACTTTTTCTGGTCAGAGACATCAATGTATGGATTCAGTAGTGGTTGTATCCTCTGTTCTTTCACACGAGGTTTAGCTATGCAGAGAATCCAACTCAACAAATATGCGCTGTGCACTTACTACGTATTAGGTATTATGCATGTTCTATCAAGGAGAAAACATATAACAGTATATATCTTTTTTGACACAATAAGTTCTATAATAGAGGAAGGAAGGATGTATAGCACAGCTTCTTGAGTATGGACTTTGGAGTCAGTCTGCATGTTCCTAGTGTATGATGTTGGGAAAGCTGCTTAACCTCTGTGTGCCTCAGTGTTATGAGATGACTTGTATCCCCTTAAAATTCGTATGTTGAAGTCCTGACCCCCAGTACCTCAGAATGTGTCTGTATTTGGTGATGGAGCCTTCAAAGGGGCATTATGGTAAAATGCAGTCAAATGGGTAGGTGCTAATCCAAAGTGACTGGTGTCCTTTTAAGAAGAGGAAATTGGGACACGAGTGTGTGCACACAGAGGGATGACCATGTGGAGACACTCAGAGAATAATGCCATCTGCAAGTCAAGGAGAGAGGGCTTGAAAGAAAGCAACCCTACCCACACCTTTATCTTGGACTTATAGCCTCCATAGCTGTGAGAAAATGAATTTCTGTTTTTAAAACCACAGTCTGTGGTATGTAGCCTGCAATGAAACTCATGTCAAAAATTTTAACATATCATGCTCTTAGTATTCCTTGAAGATTAATTAGAATGCTTTTAGCTGAAAATTAAAAGAAAACAAAACAGTAACAACATGTTAGAAAGTAGGTGCTTTGGGGTTTTGTTAATTTGACAATGTCAAGCACCCATGTGTTTCCTAGGTTTCCATTTTGCCATCCCCACCTAGTTGGCTCCCAAGGTCGTAAGAGGTTCCTCTAGGCATTGCATCCTTATTGAACACTGTTGAACAATGGAAGAGGTTATATTATTTTCTGGTTTCATAATTTAGATATTTCATACTCTCACTTCTTGTCTCTATTCCAAATTCAAACCTCTCTAGGTAGCAGTCCTTCCTGTAATTAAATTCAAATATGGCTGTGCAATTCTTCCCCTAAATGCATTTTTCTACTGGTATTCTCCCAAGAAACAATTCCCTCTGTGTGCATTGGAATCTGTGCTCCTTGACACCATCAGTGCTTTGCACAACACTCTACCTAGGTCCTTGTCTTAAGTGATGCTTAAGTGAGCTTCCCCATGAAGCTCTCTTTAATTAAGAATTCTTCAGCCCCTATTTCTAATGTATCATGAGTCAGGAAGTGGGAATGGCCAGTTTCTCAGTTGACTAGTGTTCCTAGGACATTACATTTGACTCTTCTCTAAACTACTCCTTTTTAAGATTAGAGTATTACAACTAGATACACTTCTACTTCCCCTTCTGATAAGCTGGACAATGACATACTTATCGGAAACATTAATTTCCACATTGTATGCCTCCTTTCAATCCTTATTCTTGCCATGGCCTTGGGGACTTATCATCATAAATGGTTGTTCTTAAAACTAACCTCAAAGTTTCTTTCTTTCATCCTCACATCATCTTTTTCTCTCTCCCTGCATGTCTCCCTTCCTCTTTATCTGTTCCTCCCTCCATCTATCTCTCCCTCTCACTTCCCCCTTTCTTTTCCCTTTTCCTCCCTTGTTCCTCCCTTCTTTTCTCTTTTTTTTCTTTCTTTTCAGCTTTATCGGAGTTCACTTGATGGGCAATAAACTGATTATATATATAATGGTACAATATGATAAGTGTATGAGTTATCTGTTGCTTCAGAACAGATTGTCCCCAAAGCTTAGTGATTTAAAACAATAAACATTTCTTATCTTGAAGTTGTTGGGGATCGGAAATCTGGAAGTAGCCTAGCTGAGTGTTCTGGCTCATAGTTTCTCACAAGGCTGAAATTAAAGTGTTAGCCAGAGTTACTATCATCTTGTGTACAACAGAAGATGGTTCCACTTGAAACTCACATGCCTGTTGGCAGGTTTCAGAGATCCACTTCCAAGTTCACTCATGTGAGCCAGTGGCTGAAGACGCCAGTCCTTTGTCATGTGAACCTCTCCATGGCAGTTTGCTTTCTCCAGAGCAAGGTTTGCAAGAGAAAGAGAAAGAGAGGGGAAGGAGGAGGAGGAAGAGAGGGAAGGAAAGAGAAAGAGGGATAAATTAGGGGTAGAGAGAAAGAAAGAGAGAGGAAGGATAGCTCTCAGGCTGAAGCCATACTTGTTTTTTGTAAACCAATATTGGAAGTGGCAACTTATCGCTTCTACCATGTTTTATTCACTAAAAGTGAGTCACTAAATGCAACCTGTATTTAAGCAGAGGGGATTCAACAAGAGTGTGAGTACCAGGAGGCAAAGATTATTAAGGGGCCATCTTAGAGGCTGCCAGCCACAGTGAATTGTGACATGTGTACACCATGAAACCATCACTGAAATCAAAATAACTGCTATTTGCATAACCTCCCTCAAACTTTTGTTCTGCCCCTTTATAATTCATTCTTCTTTTCATCTCCATTCTCTGGCAAGCACTGCTGAACATTTTTTGTTTTTCTGTCACCATAGATTAGTTTGGATTTTCTGGAATTTCATTTAAATGTAATTCTTCTTTTTTAGGGGGTGGAGGATAGGATTGGCTTTTTATTCAGCATAATGATTTTAAGATTCATCTATGTTGCTTCAATAGTTTGTTCTTATTATTACTTATTGTTTATATATAACACTTTTGTTTATCCATCTATATGCTGATAAACACACTTTGAATTGTTTCTAGTTTGTAACTATTACGAATAAAGCTGATATGAACATTCATGTATAAGTGATAGTTAATTTTTTGTGTCATCTTAGCTGGTCTATAGTGCCCCATTGTTTGATCAAATGGTAGTACAGGTATTGCTGTGAAGGTATTTTTTTAGATGTGATTAACACAGAAATCAGTAGATTTTAAGTAAAGCAGATTATATTCCATACTGAGGTAGGCCTCATCCAATCAGTTGAGGCCTAGGAGCAAAGTCTGAAGTCTTTAGTACAAGAAGAAATTTTCCTCCAAACTGCAGCCTAGAAACCCTTCCTGAGTTTCCAGCCCTTTGCCCTGTGGGAGTCAGAGTCAAGATAGCACAGCAACTGAACAAGAAATTCATCTTGCCTAAATTTCCAACCTGCCATAAAATTTTAGACTTGTCAGCTCCCACAATTGTATGAGACAGTTCCTTAAAATAAATCTCTTCCTCCCTCTTTCTCTTTCTGCCCCTCTCTCTATTTTGGTACTACGAGTGGTTTTAATGAAGCAGAATCATAAGGACGAGTTTTCTGAATTGGTTCTCAAGGTTCTAGAATTGCTTCTCTAATTTTATTAGATTTAAAGGCACTAATAACTCTGCTTCCAGTACTAAAGAAATGTGATTAACATTTAAATTCATCCACTGGCATGATATGATAATAGAGATATGTAAAAATATCACCATTGGATACCACTAGTCAAATACTTATAAGAGCTAAGGTCTGGTGACACATATATTTGACACTTATCTTAGTCACCTAGAGCTGCCATACCAAGATAGCATGATAGGCTTTGTATCTTAAATAATAGGAATTCCTTTCTCAGAGTTCTGGGGATTGGAGACGAGATCAGACTGCCAGCAGGGCTGGTGTCTGGTAAGAATTCTCTCCTTGGGTTGCAGATGTCTGCCTTCTTGCTGTGTCCTCACATGGCCTTTCCTTGGTACGTGTAGGTGGAGACAGAGAACATGTTCTTTATTATCGGAGCACTAATCCCATCAGATCAGGGCTCTGCCTTCATGACTTCACCTAATCCTAATTTTTTCCCAAAAGCCCCATCTCCAAATACCATCACATTAGGGGTTAAAATTTTGACATGTGAATTTTGAGAGATCACAATCATTCAGCCTACAATACTTTAGACATTTTTTTTTTATATCAAACTAATGAGTAAAATGAGACTGGATGGTTTTTCCTAATTATGCTGGACAAAGTCTTAAGGGTCTTAGAAATGTTATTAGGAAGATTTCCTTTTTATTATTTCCTCCTCCCCCCTTTTTATTGGCTCTTTATTTCTCTTGGTTGAGTTTATTATCAGGCAGGATCTTCTTGTGCTGGCAAAGAGAAACCCTACAGCCAAGGCTCACTCGGTTCTGGCATATGTCATCTTTAAAATAGAAAGTGGCTATGCAGTGCACCTGAAACTAATATAAAATAATATTGAATGTCAACTGTAATTGAAAAGTCAAAAAAGTGGAGAGGGGAGGAGAAAGGAGATAAGAAGTTCAAACTTCCAGGTATAAAACAAATAAGTTATGGGGATGCATTGTACGGCACAGGAAACATAGTCAATAATATTGTGATAGCATTGTATGGTGTCAGATGGTTGCTGGACTTGTCATGGTGACCATATTCTTAGGTAGGTAAATGTTGAAGAACTATGGTGTACTCTTAAAACTAATACAATATTATATGTTAGCTATATTTTAATAAAAATCTTTAAAAAAAGAAAAAACACAAAATTTAAAAAATATTTAAAGTAAAATGATATCATGATAAGATTTTATAAAGCTGATTTAATAGACATTTTATTATTTTCTATTAAATTTATTTTAAAATAAATAATATCTATCCAAACAATTATAAAACATGTTCTTGTCAGATATGGACACTGGATTTGCCAATCACTGTGGATATTAGCTTGATGTAATTAGCCAAGGTAAACTTGCTGGAATACCCATGTGATATATATATATATATATATATATATATATATATATATATATATATATATATATATATATATATTTTGAAGACTTACATATCAAAATTATTCCTGTAATTACTGTCTTTATTCTTTGATGTAGACAATTGATGTTTTCTTAGTCTTAATGAAGAGAATGAACAAAAATAACTTAGAAACCAAAACAGGGCGGGGAGAGAGAGAGAGAGAGAGACAGACAGAGAGAGAGAGAGAGAGAGAGAGAGAGAGAGAGAGAGAGAGAGAAAGAAAAAGAAAGAATGAGAGAGAGAGAGAGAGAGAGAGAGAGAGGCTCTTTCTTGATAATTGACAGACAATATTCTGGGGATGATTTTGATTGGCCTAGACTAGGTCACATGCCTATCCTGGAGCTGGAGAGCTAGGTCAATCTTATCAAGCCATGTGGACTTGGGTGGGGTCAAAATTCTGTAAAACCATTGCAAGAATTTAACAGAAAAAAGAGAAACTATATCCACAGCACCTTCTATAACTCCCCCACTCTTTGTTTTCTCCTTTGCTCCTCTTACAATTGGTACATGCCTTAGTTAAAGTCAGTATTGCATTAAAATTGTGTTAGTCCTGTCTGATTCTCTTTGAGCTTATAAATTCTGTGAGGGCAACTGTTTATTTTCATCTTCCTATCTTCATTCCTTAGCATAATTCTCAGTTCATAACAATGCTTAACAAATATTTATTACTGGATTATATCTATTTTATCTAGTTAATTGCTCTCTTGCTGGAGGCTTCATTGTTCCTGAACACTACGTTTTCTCCCTTCAAGTAAATCATTCTCAAGTATCTTTTTTGAAAGACAAAGTCTTTAAAAAAATATATAATTATTTATCTCTTACCAAAGAGCCTTTTTCCTTTCCCTTTCAAGTTTCTTGAAGTGGTAGTTAAGACTTCCTGCCTTGCTCTTTCTGCCACCCACTGATAAAATCCTAACTTTTCTCCTCCTTGTCACCAGGTACCTTCTTGTAAAATCCGTTGGCCATTTACCAGCCTTGGTCCTTCTTAACTGTACCTTTGTACCTGACATTTATTGCCCTTTGGCTCTCATAGGTCTCTGCACATTTGTGATTCGCCTCCTTAACCTTTGCTTATTAGCAAAATATTTTATGTCTTTGTATAATTTATTGGTACCAAAAAGAGTAATGATCTTACCAGCAGCTTTGAATTAGTTCTTCACTTCTCATTTCCAATAAAATTTATGCCTAGAACATTAAAACACTCTAATAAGTCAATTCTGTATCTTCAGATGTCCTTGCCAGTCCATTCAAAACTGTTAAAAATTCATTGCACTGAAGTTACTCCTTTCCTTGGGAGCCTTCACTGAATCTCTATTGCCTGCTAAATAGGATTCAAACTCTACTGGGGATGGTGTGGCCTCCTTCGCTAGGCCCCACCCACTTTGACAGTATTATCTCTTTTACTTTCCTCACAATATCCAGACTTCCAAGTATGGCTCCTATATAAACATTTGATTTCTAAACATTGTATTTCTGATTATGACATTTATTATAAATGTAATATGCAGAAAGTGTTTCCTTCACATTTCTGCATTTTGAGGCACTATCAACCAATTCCAAATCTAGTTCTTTCACGATACCTTCCTGGACTTCCCATTTGGAAGTGATTACTCCTGCCTCTAAATGTCAATTTAATTTATGCTAATCTGTAAGTTTAGGAACCTAGAGGACTTACATCTCGAATTTAGTTCCGACTCCAAGTGGATAGGAGAAACTGCTCAGTGTCTGCCAGGTTTTCACTCAACAAATATGAGATGAATGAATAAATAAATAAATAAATAAACTAACATGCAGGCAATCAGCTACCACTGAACAATTCTTGATTGACTTTAACAGACAAGATAAGGGATATCTGTAGTAGGGCAAAATGGGATAAGCAGATTGGCTCCATCTCTCTAAATGCTTGCGAATTCAGCTCCCACGGAAGGAAGGTTATCAAGAGAAGAAAAATAATCTTGCCAGGTAACCATCCATTTCAGAGTGCTGGTTATTTAACCATCTGTCCTTTTAACTCTAATAATTTGCTTAGAGAGAAAACAAAATTAATCAAAGTAGTGTGGTTATGTGTTGGCATCACTTTCATCAGTAGGGTTCACTCAAGGACTTCTATCTTAGATGCTAAATTGACTAGAGATTTTAAATGAAAGCTTTAATTAATTTGGCAGTAATCAGATTGACGGAGACTTTTAAATAAAATATAACAATAAATCAGAAGCATATTATAGAGGTGTCAGTTTTAAGTCAATCCCTTCTCATGAGGGAATTTATAGTTCTCTAGCTCCCATTGTTAATGGAATAAACCCTGTTGTGACCTTATCTATTGTTGTTGTTTTCTCTGTGTTTAAGGGTGCTTTTAGACTCCTTTTGAGGTTCATTCAATCTTTATTCAATCTCAGTTCCTTTAGCAAGGCCTTGCTGTCTTTGCTGTGACTCCTCATACATTCACAATCCCTTTGTACTTTTTATTTCTACTTGACATTTTTTTTTGTAAGTCTTCCTTTCTCACTGTCCCTTCATGCTCTGTGTCCTGCAATACAATACAATCTCTGCACAGTTCTTTTCCCTACAGGCATCTCTCTCCAATCTTTATGCTGCACACTGTTGTCTTTTTATTTTCTCATCTGCTTTTCAGTTTTAAGCCTGTGAATAACTGTCTTTCTGGTGTTACTGCTATTTCTCTATTACTAATATGCTTAATTTTTGTTGACAGTATTCGTATTGAAGCATACACACTTTAAAAATCACTGTCATTCTTCAGTTTATTTCTAGTTCTCTGCTGGTGAAAGGACTTATTTCTTTTCCTTAAGGAAATCCTGATTTTTTTTTAGAAGCAAGATTGGTATTTGACACAAGACTGTAAGGATCTCGTATTTCCAGGAGACAAGCAAACAAGTAAATAAACAATACATATCAAACATTTTTTTTAGGTGGCATATAAAATTTCTCCTTTTTCTTTGATTTACAGCATTCCAAAGTTGCATTGCAACCATTATAAACATGTACAATAAAAAGATGTGGACCACCTACCTCTGGGGGCTACATGCTTTTTCATTCCCTTTAAACTCTTCACATGGCTTATACCATTCAATGAAATAATATTCAAGTGAAAATGTGACATTAAGTTGTAAGGTTGTAATATCTCAAGTTTATACACAGTTTTGCTGTGCTTAACATTGGCAATGCTTATTCCTCGATTATGTCTTTACATGCACACAACTTCTTTTGTCTTTAACAAACCATTACTTGTGAAGTTTTATGCTAAAACCCATTGATTTAGAGTTAGTGTGAATTAGGTCAATGAATTTAAAACATGTGGGAAAAAAACAGCCCCCTTTCATCAACAGCACAAACTGTTCAGATTCCTTCTAGTCAAACACCATAGGAAACTATTCTAAGGTATGGTGAATAAATGAATAAATGAGTAAATACTAATGTTCATGGAGTAAAGCTGCAAAGCATTTCATTCTAATCATGGGGTAATTTAGAACCTGTTATTTTTTTCTCTTTTTAAGAAAAAATTGCCTATCAAATTTAAATATGCATTGGTTAATGTGAATAAAAGACCATCACGCATTTATATAAAACTACAAGACATTTTTTTACTAACCATCTCAATTTAGGACTTGAATCCAAATGCAACAAAGGAAAAAAAAAAGCCTATTAACACATTACAGATCCTTTAAAGAAAAATAAAAGTCAGTATTTTACTTTTTTGACAGTTGAATAAAAGGATCCAGACATATTTCAAATAGGGGAAAAAAGGCTTTAATCCCTTTGTGGAATAGGAAGACAGACGTACTATACTGGGAAGACTGCACAGAAGACCAGGAGAGAAACCACAGAATATGTGGCCTCAGTCCCATTAGATCAGAACATAGCAGATTGTCTATTAATTTCTTTTCTCTCAGCCTGGGTCACCTCCCACAGGCTTTGCAATAATCGGGAATCTAAAACCAGCTTCTAAGCAGTGGTTTCCTTCAGATGTGCTAATTTATTAGAGATGATTTAGAAGATATAGCATAGAGGGAATGATGCATTACTTCAACCAGATTGCAAAACAGTGTAATGAACCTCCCATTAGTTAAATGAACAGGGTGGCAGTAAATAGATAGGGGTGTGACACTGAGAGAAGAGTTACTTTTTGTCGTATATGGTATGGCACATTGTACTTGCTGTTCATGATACTAAACAAATATATTTTAATAAATATCCTTTTATATGTACGTAAAATATGTAGACATTCAATTATTTTTGACTGAAAATAGCAATATATTATGTATTAAAAAATTGGTCTAATATCAGAAATAGTTTATCGACCAGTACTTTTAACCTTTAGAGCCAGATGAATCTTTGTTGTGAGGCACTTGTGTTGTGTATTGTAGGGAGTTTAGCAGTATCCTTGGTCTCTAGACTCACTAGATGCCAAAAGCAACTTCCCCTATTATGACAACCAAAAATGTCTTCAGATATTGCCAAATGTCCCTTGGATGGCATAGCTCCTCTGGTTGAGAACCACTGATGGGAAAAGATGTTACAATTAGCATGACTGAATTTTACCTACTTAGCTTTCTGCTCTTTGTATTTTCAACGCTAATTTGTGGTTGGGTAGAAATGTTAGGTTTATTTTTCAATTTAACTGTTAGTAAGTTAGTGTGCATACATTAGTTTCATAGGGCTGCTGTAACAAAATGCTAAAATTGGGTGGCTTAAATAACAAATTTATTGTTTTGTGGTTCTGGAAGTTAGAAGGTTGAAATTAAGGTGTTGACAGAGTTGGTTTCTTTCGAGGGCTCAGAGGGAGAATCTGCTCCAGACCTCTCTCTCAGATTCTGGTGGCCTCAGGCGTCCCTTGGCTCATAGATGACATTCTCTCGTCTAATATCATCTTCTCTTTTTGTATCCAAATTTCCCCTTTGTATAAGGATGCTAGTCATATTAGACTAGGGCCCACTTTAATGACCTTATTTTTAACTTGATGACTCTGTAAAGACCCGCTCTCCTAATTAAGGTCACATTCTAAGGTATGGGAGTTTAGGACTTTAGTATATCTCTTTTGGTAGGGGGACACAATTCAATTCATAACAGTATGATTTCGACTATTGTGTATTTAGTCCCAGAAATTAGCCTCACATTTAACCATAAACTGCTTTAACTTCTTTTTGGTTCAAGTGTCTGTCACATCTCTGCCTCCTGGGGGGCAAAAATGGTGTGCTGTATTTTGTGTGAGTCTTTATGGCACTCAGAAAAGTGCTTGGCAAGATTTTATTTTAATGAAGAAAAAAAGTTCCTTTCTACGAAAGGGGAGGTGGTTTGTCACTTTAGCCCTAATTGATATAGATGCACATCAGTGAACTTATTGTCTAATCTCTTAAACCAGCAATGAACTCCTTTTGAGTATTTATTATTTTTAGTTTCATTTTAATTTTTAATTGAAAATATTAAGTTCAAATATTTATAAAATGAATGAATAAAACACATTTAGATAGAATAAGATTACAAATAATGAATAATCTCTTCAATTCTCTGATTTTCTTCTCCAAAGGTAATAAATGATCATTTCTTGTATATCTTTTCAGAATATTCTTATGTATGGAAAATATACTTATTTTCTGTCCTCTGACTTATCCTTTTGAAATTCTAAACATGAACCACAAATAACCCCATCTAATCTTCCCTCTACCTTCTGCAGGCACTAAAATAAAAAATCAAGAAACTGAATGTGGATAGTACATTCTCAAAGTCAAAGATTCAGAATTTATGATTTGTATAGGTCTGAAATAAAAGACATATATTCAAGATTAGCATAGAACCAAACACTTTACAGGAGAAACCTAAAGGCATTTGTTTTGATCTGCCATCACCCAAAGAGCCACAGATGTTAAAGAATGCTAAGAACAGAGCAAGAGCAGTGAGACTGGCTGCAGAAATCCCCCTGAGGTCTGAAAAGGCTTGGATGCTACTGGGAACGGCTGAACACTGTTGAGTTCCTGAAGAGTTAAGAACCAGGCCAGCAAGACAGGCACTTAGAGACAGCATCATCTCTGGCTCATGAGTCCCTGTAGACCTTGACTAGAATGAGGTGTTTCACAGGGGCAGATCCCATGGTGCAGAAAGAGCCTCCAAAACCTAAGCTGAAGAGGAGCAAACTGCCAGAATTCTTAATTCTAACTGAATTGGCACAAATTGCATAAACTGGAAAATATCAAAGAGAAGAAACCTGTAGCATTTGATTTAAGGTTCAGCCATGAACGTGATGAAGTGACTGCTCCAGACTAAATAGATATACTGAGTTATTTCTTGGTGGTACTCGGTGGATTTGTGCTGATTCAGCCTACTGCTGCCATGTTCCTGTGCATATAATGGTAGGCATAGACTGGCAGTTGGCAGAATGAGAATTCAGGTGGGTTTCCTGGGGAAGGCTGATTTCCAATTGATAGTGTACGACTTCACAATCTAGGGGGACAACGTTAGCTGGCTGCTGTAATTGACTTAGCTAGCACTATCAAAATCACTCATATTTTAGGTTCAAAATACACATACTATGGAAAGAAAATGTCTTTTAATCTAGTAGGATTTGTGGAAAGGTTTTTCCAATAATTAAAAAAATAATAAACAGGAAAAATACTATGTGAAGTTAGCATTCCAATTGGATCTGGTTCCCTGGCACATTTTTATTAATTTTTGTCTAAGTGTGTAGTCATGGATTGAGTAGTAGTGAGCTTTGCTAGCCTGCACTTTTAAAATACTAATGAGGAAGACTATTATTATTTTGCTTTTTTTTGAACACCGTAATTTCTCCTGCTAAGCCTAAAATTTTACTGGTGTTTATGATAGGCTATTGATAATTTATGCCTTTAACAGCCTAGACAGTATTAGAGTATTTGGAGGTTTATCTTCTGAATTTTCTCCCCGAAGCTTAACTAGATTTACCAGCATGAAGAATTCCCCATGCTCAAAAGCTTTAAAATGAAAATACTTAGTGCCCATTTATAAGTTATTGAACTTTCCATTTCTTGTAGACTTCCAAAATGGCATTAGATTTGTGAACAACAATTTCTATAGGCCCCTCCCAGCCAATTAAACATACTACCTACTAGGCTTACAGTGTTGAGAAAATGTCAGTTGCATTTGTGATTTGCCCAGTCCGATTGTCATCTGTGATAATTTCAAGAAAAATGGCTCATGTGTCTATCTGGAAGCAATTCCTATCTGAACCGTTTGATAGGCAAAATTCTAAGATGGCCTTCAAATTCTAACAAATCCTCCCCTTCTCCCCCATACTGGACAGGTGTATGCTTCCTGTATGATCAACTCTGCTTGATTGTGGGTGGAAGCTGTGAGTATAATGGGCCAGTCACTCCCATGATTATGTTACGTTATATAAGACTTTGTCTTTGTAGACTGGAGTCAGAGATTCAAAGCAAGAGAAGTGCTGTTCTGCTGACCTTGAAGAAGCAAACTGCTACTTTATAGAGAGGGCCACATGGCAGAAAACTATGGGTAGCCTCCAGGAGCCGAGAAGGGGCCTCAGGTGGCAGCCAGGAAGAAATATGGCATCTCAGCCCTGTAACCACAAGGAACTGAATTCTGCTAACAATCAAGGAGCCTAAAAGAAGATTCTAAATCTCAGATGAAATCACAACCCTGACTGACACTTTATAGCTTTGTGAGATTGTAAGCAGAGGACCCAGAAAAAAAATATGTGATAGAGTCCTGACTGTTGAAATCTCTGTTAATAAATATGTCTTGTTTTAAGCTTCGAAGTTTGTGATTATTTGTTGTGCAGTAATGGAAAACCAATGCAAGTATTCTTACCTAGGAATCTATATTCTATCATGGATCCTAAAAGTTGCTCAGGACTTTGCAGTACACTATCAGATAGAATATGTTATATTAAATCTTGTTTAAGAAAAATATTATTGCATAAAATACATCATTTTATCTAAGGAAATATGAAGTTAAATATTTAAAGCACAGTAGTGTTAGCATGGCTCAGCATGTGTAAAGCAAGACACAGGCTCCATTTATTTGAGGGATCTCTATGTGAAATAATAGGTTTTATTTCTGACTTTTCTATAAGTTTTTTTTATTTTTATTTTTTATTTTTAAGCTTTGCAAATTTAATGACCATAAAAAATGGACCATAACTTCTTCAAAGTTTGCACGTTATTTTTAATGGGAGAGAGATAAAATGGAGATTAAGAGAGGAAGAGGTCCTGTTGAGGATGAAATAATAGGAAAGATAAGTCTGTCATGTAATTCTAAGATGGTTATTCTCATTCGCCAGGACTCAGGGACTGGCTGGATGCCTGAGCTCTAGGGAAAGAGATCTGAAGGAACCAGGAGAATGTGTCCTTGAGTTTTTATCCTGCTCTGGCCTGAGCTCTTTGGGATGAGACTAAAGCTGTATAAACACCTGTGCTCAGATGGGGAAGGACCAGTGGAGAATCAGGCAAGTGTTTACTAAATTCTTGGTAAAATACATTACAAGGTATTATCCAATGATTTCTGTTTTCAAAATATTAGTGTTACTTTCATGACTGTAGTGAGTCACCACCACCAAGAGCATATTAATGTGTGCCTAGTCCACAATCTTAGGTAGGCCCCAGCTTTCTGACCTGTGACATATAGGATGATCATGCTTACTTCTGTTGCTTCTAGAGATACTAGAGAAAGTAGTAAAGGAGTGAATGAGTGAGTGAGTTGGTGGGAAAAGAGTGTTGATCTGATAGATGACCAACAGGAAGTTGAAGAAAGCACCTATGATGTGAAAGTTCAACTTTGTATTTTGGCTAAGGAAGGCATAAAGAGCCAAATGAGGAGACACATTATTCGTAGAATATGGTGAAAACAGAAAAAATAGAGGTAGATGATCATAGCAGAGTAAGTTGTGATGGTAAAGATGTGAGTCAACAAATTGCAGACAGGAAACCGGTTTCCTCCAGGTGACAATGTCTTTTTCTGGTGGAAATAGTGTTGGCAGAAGAGAAGAAGGCTCACTGGGAACTTGAGGAAGGAATTGCTGCAGTTGACAAATATTTTGGTAACAGGGTCCTTATGTGGTTATTTGTAAGGAAGAAAAGGTGAAGAAGTCTGGGCCATAGCCTAATCATAAGAGAAGTGCTCCCTGTTTTAGCAAAAATAAAAGTTATGATGATAAATGGAGATCTGCAAATAGGACTAGCAATGTGTGGAAAAAAGGTGCTGTGAAAATTCAAGTTCGAGACTCCAGTGCTGGACATGTTTTCCAAAGAGAAGATGAAGATCATCTAAGGAGAAAATTAAGAAGATAAATGAAAAGAATTTGGTCAGTGTGTTGAAGGTTGCTTAATTAAGATAGCCAGCTGACTTTTTGAAGAGCAAAGAAAGTGAGTGAAGCTTTCATGGGTGTTAAGAAAGCAGAGCATAGGGAAGTCTAGTGAGCACTTCCCCTGGAGGTGGGCTATGTGGCTGACTCTCTACACTTCACCTTCCTCTACTCCTGGCTGCTTGCATTTTTGGGAAGCAGATGAGAATCAAAGCCAAATAACTTTTCTAGCATTAGAAACTCATATAGAGATTTGTTGAAGAGGTTTAAATAATTGTCTAAAATGAGGTTTATGGATAGAATTTATCTACATTAGTGTCATCTTCCATTGTCATCAATTATTGGGAATTAGCTATACTTCTTTTAGTAAGAAAGATTATATGGAAAAACTGGAAACAGTTTGGGTATACAAACCAAATATAGGATAAATGCAATACCCAACTTTAGTCATTCTGTTGACATTTTATTGATGTTTGAACAGGAAATAAAGAGGATTTTCCAAATACAGAATTATTAAAAAGTAGGATAAAAAGTTAAGACACCCCATGATGAGTACAATCATAGAAGTAATTTTAGACCAGAGTCAGTATTTAAGATACTTTGAAACTCAGGACTAATTAAAGAAAAAAGAGTAGAGAAAAGGAAAAAAGAATATATATTACATGCATCAATCGATGTAAATGGTTATGGAGCATATTCTGACTTCCTAAAATGTATTTTGCTTTTGAACAAACTTATTCATTTACTCTCTCTATTCTATTTCTCTCAGTGTGACCAATTCATTAGTCTTTTTCTGGGTTTACTTATTTCCTTCCCAAGATGTACCTCATGACCAAAATTCCACCATTATGTCACATTAAAGTTTCATGGCCTACACTTTGCCCAGAGTCAGACCTGGGTCACTCACACAATATGCTTTCCTCTCTCTTTCTGCTCCATAGAACCTTAGTAGAGAAAGTCCCTGATCTGTGAGATGTTAGCTGACCTAATTCCATACTTCCAAATGGAATCATGGATGCACATTATCTTCTTTTTAATTACTTTTAAAGTTCCTTAGCTCAGTTCTGAGAAAGGCTATTCCAAAAGTTTTCATGTCTCTAAAGTCCTCAGCCCCATCTCCTCATCCCTTTTCTCAGCAGAAGAATTTTGTTTCTTAAAGACATTACTTATTAACTAAATGAAAGTTAGTTATAAGGTTATAAGAATAATTTCAAAGCTATCAGAAACTTTGAAGATAATCTTGTCTACCTCCTCAATTTACAGATAAAGAAACTAAGGGTTAGAGGTTAATTTCCCAGATAAAATGAAACATTTTTATTGAGAAATATTTTGGCTGCTCCTCCAGTACAGAATTTATAGTACACCATCTTGTACTGACTTAATAATTCATTTTCTGTAACACTTCTTAAATTGGGGAAGTGATGATTGTCTGGATATCTTTCCGTTTCCCAGTTCCACCTCTTAATGCCAAATTGTAATATCTCTAAGTACCTGTGAGTCTGAAGTCTTGTCTCCCAAATTTATTTCTCTGGTAGCTTGCTTTGAGATGATAAAATTGCATTTTAAAATCATGCTCTTGAAAATACTCTCTACTGCCTGACATACTATCATTCTTAAAGAACAAGGTTTGAAAGTTGTTTTTAGATATCTGAATGTCAGCTGTTATACAGAAGAAGCTTTGCTCTTATTTGATTCCAAAAAGCAGAATTTGGGTCAATGGGTAAAAGTTATAAGGATGCTCATTTAAGCTTCATATTCAATCAATCAGCAACTATTTCTAGCACCTTCTATACAGCAGGTATTATTATAGAGGATGGGGATACAATGGTAATAAAATAGTGCCTGCTTTCTTGGAGCTTATATTCTGTGCTGTATCAGATAATCAACTAATAAACAAATCTATAGTGTAATGTCACGTAACAAGTGTTATGAGGAAAAATAGAAAGATAAGAGAATTGAGTGATGGGCAAGTCTCTCTGAGCAAATGACATTAAAGCAGACACTTGAATGTACTTAAGGAGCAAGCCTTGCAAAGGCCTGAAGGAATGTTGTTCTCTCGAGCATTTGAAAGAGCAAGTAAAGTCTTCATTTGGGAATACCAGAAGGTGGCTTCTTTGTGATCTAGTGGGCTCAGAGTCCGAATTACCTGCCAGGGAGTTTAAGAAGATATTCCTGCATATTAGAAGGTCAAAACTGGTCAATCTCAAGATCTCTTTCTACATTTACGATTTTGTATATTTACCTAGAAAAAACATATTTTTAGAACTTAAAATAAGGTAAATTTGGGGTGAGAAAAGATGCAAAATATCTCTTTGGGAGAAGTAAACAGTAAAGCTATAGAATGGAGACTATGCATGACTTTGTTCCATGTTGACAGTCAGATTTGAGGAGAAAATAGCGCTAAATATAAAAATAGAATGGGGGTGTGATGAATCAGAAGTTAAAGTAATTTGGGTCATTTACTTACGCACAGATGCATAACTACTCTCCAAATGATTCAGAAATCATAGGAAATGACTTATAAGAGCTGATACTAAGCTTTGTACGGGAAGTACTTTTATAAGAAACAATCGTTTGTAACTCTGGCATGATGCATCATTTTAAATTAGAAAACCAGAAATGGTTGAAGAAGTATTTATAGATTTCTTTGAGTTCTTCTGAAGAAAATCATTGCCACAGATTTTTATTTTTATTTCTATTAAAACTTTTACTTTTATTTTTAAAAGTCATGCTGCACACAGAAATAATTAGAATCAATTTATTTACAGTCAGAACTTAAAGGACTGACTTATGTTTTTGTATCTGGAGTTTTTAAAAAAGGAAATATATTAAAGATTAAATTAAATTAAAGGATGTTGATATTTTCTAGCAAAAAATTCTAGAATAATGACGTAGTATTTTGTTTTTTAGAGCAGAAAATAAATTCCATGAGAGATAGGTAAGTGTGGGTATATTTCAGAACTTGACAATGAAAATGGACTTACATGGATAATATTTGTATTTCGTTTCCTGACTTTAGTCAAGCAATTTTGCAAACTAGAAAGAGCTCTTTTTTTTTTTATGCTTCTGTATCTCCTTTTTTCCTCTAAACTGAAGACCTATTAAAATCAGTAAAAACTATATACAGAATTGGGAAGTACACATGGGGAGAATAAAGACCAATAGACATTGTTGCTACTTAAAAGAAGAGGAAAATTGAGTACCAAAAGGGTGAAATATTTGTGGAGCATCATGTTGTGAGTCAAAAGAAAGTGCCAGAAATGAACACACAGTTTCTAGTCTCTGGGTCAACTCCAAGCTAATTCTCCTTCTTAACCGACGCTTTTAGAGACCAGATGCAGTGATGTTGTGGTATGTGTGAAATTAGTCCTGCCTACTTCTTTTCTGAACACATATGTTTACTACACATGTATATTCAGCTAAAGGAGGACCATATTTTTCCAAGTTCTCACCCAACATATTTTTCTAGTAGGATAGGGAATGACTAGTAGAAGAACTTGGGAATGAGGCTAAGGGATGATAAATGAGAGGGGTCAGGCCAAAATGGAGGTGGGGGATGTCATACATTCAGCATACATGGTTGATAACATTGTTCCTGCTTTGCTTTTGCGTTTTTGAGTGAAGATATTGTCAGGGAGACCAATGAATCTAAATTGTATGAAATATAAAAGATTATAGAAGAGAAACAGCTGCTTAAAGCAAAGTTTGCTTTCAGGACTTGTCCTTCTTGGAGACCACAGGCCTTCAATCTAATGAAGACTGAGAACTGTGAATAGTGAGTGAAAGAAAACAATTAACAGAGCCACATGGAACCAGGCATTATAGTTTAGGGAAGAATACTATACTTAAGGGATAATGATTCACAAAAATGAAACATATATCATTTCAATCTTAATTTTGTAAGCTTGTTTCTTATTTTCCTATAACTAGTTTGAGAATAGTAAACTTGTGAATACTTATGAGAATCTAGGGGGAAAAACTCATATTGAGAACTCATCCCAAATTCACCCTCAGTAAATGACACTTACATATCTTGGACAAATTGAAACTATGAATAAGCCAAAGTGTGTTTGTAATGTTTGTAAGGAATTTACAGACCTCCATTTGCACAGGTGTTTTCCTCTGTAAACAATACTTGTCCACACAACCTCAATTGCCTAGCCCTTAGTTGCTGTTCAGCTGTTGCTCTAGACATTTTCCCTGGAAACCCCCAGACCAGGTTAGGTATCTTGTGCTTATACTTATGAGGCTCTCATTGTACTTTATAAGTCTCGTTGCTTTCTTTGAAGACAGGAATGACTGTCACTTAACACCCAGTACAGTGCCTCCTACGCTGGAAGTCCTTCAAGTTTGCTGCAGCCCAGAGTCAAGGGGAGGAACTGGGAAAGAATCAAAGCTGTATGAAGGGGTCAGATTATGAAGGATCTTAAAAACACACCAGGGAGTTTGGTTATAGTCCAAATATCTAGTCAGGGTAAAGCAGAGCTCATTAACCTCTTAAAACATAGCAGGAACTTAATTGCTAATAGGTCATAGAAGTAAAGATAAAAATCAATTGATTAAAATATATATTTTATACTAGATATCAAGAACCCAAGGAACACCACTGACTCTTCATCTTCTCAGGCATATATTTTGACACTTTATGGGACAGGGAACAGCTGTTGTTACTACTGATAAAATGAACTGCCGGATGCATGGGAAAAGGAGATTATGATGCTAAGGTGTGTACTTATTCTGCATAACATCCGGTCATCTCATTTTGGTTTTATACTGCGTGTTCTTGGAACCCAAGGCAGGGGGCACTATTTATCTCAAGGCTTCCCTTTCCCTTGCCCTTGGCCTTACCAATACTTTTATTTGGATTCACTAATCTGCACTACAGGCTCACCAGTAAAACACCTACTTCCCTGGGGTGATGAGAACTGTTCCTAACCTCATGCTGGAAGAAATGACGTTTAAAAGTTGTCCTTTTATGTTTAGACTCTCGTGTGAGAGTAAAAATACGCTTACCTTCTGAAAACTCTGACATTTCTGTTTTAAAGAACAAAGACATTTCTGTACCTTCCAATAGTCTAAACCATGTATAGCTCTTTTGTTTATATCATTCTAAAAAGGTTGGTAGACAGTCACTTTGGTTTTGATTTTCACAGGATTTGTAATCTAGTCTGGTAGGTTTTGTAGGAAGCAAATTATGACCAGCTTTATAATTTCCTTAAAAGGATAGGATTCTCTCTTAACAGGTTCCTGCTACTGACCATTGAATTAGCCATAAATCTTACATGGCCTTTAGATGACAGCCTAAAACAACAATACAGTTGGTGGGAACAATAGCTCATAAAGGGTAAGTGATCCTGGAACCCTGCTGGCCTTGACATTCTGGCAGTGCAGGAGACCCTGAGGAAGCTCAGATGGAGCCAACCTCTACTGATCTTTAAGCAGGAAAAGAATGCAGAAATGGCAAAGTCTGAATGAGTCACTTCATACACAATAGGAAATATTAGGGAGGAATAAATAAGGTCACTCTTGGGTACAACCTGTAAAGTGACAGTGGAGATCACCTCATCTATGGCAAGTGTAGGGTTGAATTTGCTCTTTACTGTTTGATGGTTTTCAAGAGAAGACAAACTACTACTTATGTAAATTTTTAAAAAAGCAATTTAATCATTACATGTGAAGGCTAAATTGAGATTAATAAACATAATATTTAAAAAAGGTCATATAAAGTCTGCAACTTTGACAAATTAACTTTGAACTTTAACTTTAAAATAACTTTAAAGTTAACTTTAACTAACTTTAAAGTTAACTTTAACTTTGAAAAATATTTAAAAGGGAGAACGTCTGAGAAAAAAGAGGTAGAGAAAGAGATCTGCTATGCATTTTATTATTGAACTTTTTTCCAAATTAAGGACCCTACGAGAATTAACCTTTTAGCATCATTGTTATACAATTTAGTAATGTGTTAAGTTGATATCCAATTAATAAAGAGAAAAAATTTGCCCATAGGTTAAATTTATACCAATGAAGGACTTAGGCATCATGTCCATTGTACTAGTTTCTTGTGGCTGCTGTAACAAACTGGCACAAATGTAACAGGAATTTATTTTCTCAGTTCTAGAGTCCAAAAGCCTGAAATCAAGGTATGGGCAGAGCCACTCTCCCTCTGAAGGTTCTAGGAAAGAATCCTTTCTTGCCTCTTCTAGTTCGTGGTAGCTCCTGGTATTCCTTGGTTTGTGGCTACATAACTCTAGTGTCTGCCTCTATCTTCGCATGACCTTTCTTCTGCCTGTCTGTGTCCTTTTCTGACCCTTGTGAAGACACTCTCATTGGATTTAGGTCCATCTCTAATCCAGTATGGTTTCTTCTAGATCCTTAATTAATTACACCTGCAAAAATCCCATTTCCAAATAATGTCACAGTTTGAGGTTCTAGATGGACAAGAATTTGGAGGGAGGGGGTACACTATTCAACCCATTACAATAATTATAAATTAAATCTGTGAACAGATAAATTAAAATTTTAAAAAAATTTTAATTAATTATTTATTTTGTTATGGTGACATTGGTTAATGAAATCCAATAAGTCTTTTGGAGTGCTCTTGAATTTCAAGCCTGTAAATCACTGTTTAATATATGTTTATTCTATAACACTTGAGGGATTCTCAGGATGAAGAAAAAATAAATTTCAAAGTATAAATATTAAAAACATTAGAAACAAACATCCTCTAAAGTAACAGATGCCCCGAATTTCTTAAATTAGACCAGAATTTATTCCTAAAAAAGTCACATGTACATATTTTTCTTTCTATTGACTTTTTGCTGAATCTTCATGTGAAGTTTCAATTTTAATTTTAGGAAGAATTTGCAGCAGATGTTTGTAGCCTTTTTCTGTATTAAAGTAGATATAATAAAATGAATGACCTACTGCAAATTTTAGCTTTTTATATTTAGTTCTGACTAATGAATGTTTTCAACACAATTATCAAAATAGATATAACTTTATACAGTCCTTATATTTTATTCATTAATAGAGTTTGAATAGAACACCAATATTTACTTAGGTTGATATTTGAAAAATGTTGTATAATTGTTATAAATGTAATACTTAGTGTACAAAGCCATGAATATATTTTTCAAAGAGGAGTGTTGGTAATTTCAGTCCCGTAGTTTATTAGTGTATCTATATGTGTTATCTAGACCTTTATTAGGTAAAGAACGTCTGACCTGAGGCTTTTCTTTCTCACCTATTTTATCTTTTTCACTTACCCGTTACTCACACTTTGTTTCATTAAACTAGTATTGACCGACGGTCTTTAGGAAATTGATCATTGTGCAATTAACAAAACAGAAACATTTTTAAAAGTTATATTTTGATAAATTCTGATGTATTTTTTTGGGGGGAGGGGAAGGTATACAAGAATGGATCACTACCTATATTTTATTTCTCAGATTGTCAGAGTATTTCTCAGATGTCAGAATTGAATACATTAATTATTCCTAAATATTGAATTCCATAGGTCTGAATCTAAAATAAATCTTTGTATTTCTATAAAACCTCCACATTGCTTTGGGGTTATTCTTATACCTGTGAATAGAAGGAGCTGGTAGGCTCTGTATCTTCATGTATCCTGGTGCCCCGCACAGTGCTTAGTGTAAGCAGATCTTTATGACAAATGTGTATCCTTTTATTACCTGATGAATGAATAATTTCAGGGCTGCTATTAAGAAATATAATTTTAGACAATGCAAGCATACAGACATCAATGGATAGTGATGACTTTAAACTCTGAGAAAGGAAGCCTCTCAATTAGTTTCCTAAATTTAAGCAGTGAGGAGAAAGCCAACCATCTGGTCAAAGGCCCATTTTAGGAATACAGTTATAAGAACCTAGATCTAGCTTGAGGACATTTCAGACTCCTAGAAAAAGCACCAATACTCTAGGGTGGGGCATTTCTGGCTATAGTTGAACTTTCTCTTCACATTTTCTTTAGGGGACAGATCACTTGAGAGACATGAGCACACTCCTGCTACTTATTTAGAACTTGAACAAGACACATACCAATCCCCCAATCCCCATACTTCTGTGGCAGGTCATATTCACCCTGGGTACAGCCAAAATGTCTTATGCTCAGGGCTCTGGAGAGAAAGCTATGGTGAGTCTTAGATGCTAGATATGTTCCTTTAAAATGGCACAGTCTTTGCTTTTTAGGGCTTGGGGGTCTTGGCCATCAGGGCATGTCCAGAGGTTAGGGGTTTCTGTGTGTGTGTGTGTGTGTGTGTGTGTGTGTGTGTGTGTGTGACATGGTGGGGGCTATGATCCAAGCAACTTATCTCACGACCATTAGCAAAGAGGCTTAGGGAAGGCATGATACTTAAAAGCCCTGGGTAAGGAGTTAGAAGACCTATGCTTGGTATTGCCTTGATCCTTCTAGTTTGTAGTTGTGATTTTTGGCCATACGTGAACATTCTGGGCTTCAGGTTCTTGCTCTGAAGTCAAATTTTATAGCATTAAGTTTCTTCCAGTGCTAACAAGGATGGGTTCTGCATTTCTGAGATGCTACATTTAGACTATTAAAGACACTGTGTAGCCTCATAGCAAGGGATAGCTAATGATAGGCTTTCTTGTGTAATAGAAATAGAAGTAGGCATTATTCAAATTACATTGTCTGTGTAATAGATTTGCTCGCCTAATCTCTGATTCTAGAATCTAGATTCGATACTTCAGGGGCAATTCAGCATTGGAAAGGGATCTGTATCGGTCACCTCTTTTGCACTACTTGGCATCCTTTGACCTCCTCTCTTTCTGGAGTCTTTGGTGCTAGTTTTGTTCCAGCTGCCACTGTGGCAACCAGCTCGGCACAGACTTGTCGGATCACAGAACTCAGTCAATATTGTCCTCTTGCTGCCTGATAAGATTTAGCTCTTCCAAATCCATGGTTGTATGGGACTAGTTTTTGTCTATTCAAGCACACTATTCTTTCCTGTTTTATTATCAATTTATCAGAGGATCCTAAGTAGAAATGACCATTGAACAAAGCTAAAGTCTCTAAGCATTATAAAGTTAAGCCATGAAGAAACAGATTCTAACTTCACCATTTCTAATGATATAGTCACTTAGCTTTATTTAGTGACATGTCCCCTTAACACAACATTTATTTTTACATAGTACAAATAATGTAAGGATAAAGCAACTTGATTTTATTTTGTTTGTATATTAGATGTTAATACTATTATGCTATTAATACAATATAATTTCATTTAAGATAGTTGTGTTTGTAATGGGGCATCATACACATTTGGGGGAAGGTGTAATTGATGAAGACAAGGCTTAGCAGTGACCCTGCGAGCAGGTCAGTGAACACAGCAGTCACTGCCAGGATAGATAGCATCAGTGTATGGACAAAGGGCAAATACAAATCTAGAGATAAAACTAGTGACAAGAAGGGATTTCTTTATGCAGAGATAAGGAAATCAAAAGAATATATTACATTGAAATAAACTTGCATACAACATTGAGACAAGTAAAAATGATGTATAGATCATAGTTTTGCCTGTCACAGGATACACTGTCAGAGGACACAAACTATTACTGAACTCATGCAATGTGGTCAAACAAAAATACCTAAAGTCTTGGAAAGGATTGTTAGATTGAGAGCAGATCTCTGCCTACTCATGATTCAGCATATTAAACAAAAACTTACTGAGCTCCTAGTACATACAACATGACAAGCTATGTTAAAAAAGGTGACGTGGATTAAAGAAATAATTTCATTCCTCAAAGAATTTACACTTTGAACATAAGACAAACACAAAAATATTTCAAACACTAAGTAGAGAATGAAAAGTGCAAAAGAAGGGTGAATAACTTTCAAATAAGATTAAATTACTTTGCGTTAGGAGTAAAAATAAATTTATTGGTCAAATCCAAAGACACCAACTATATTAACCAGAAGAGAGGACAACTATACATTAAAATATTGTGCATCCTATCAACTCATGTAAAATTCTGCTCAGTAAGGCCTACTTGACCACGCATCTAAGATTGGAGCCCACGTCACTCTGTATTCAATCGCTCTGCTTACTTTCTCCATAATCCTAACAGTATAGGAAAATAAGGAAAAATTAACATGTCCTGAGAGGTCAAGGAGGATGAACAATGAAAAAAGGTAATTAGATTTGGAGTTTGAGATTTATCCATTAATTCAGGAAGTTGGTGGCAACCAGGTTGTTAACTGTTACCACTTGAGTGATGTGTATCTAGGTTAAGATCAAGTTTATGCATAAACATTTCAGTTATTGAATATTTTCAAGGAGAAAAATAGTTTGCTCTGAGGTTAATCTGACATAGGTTAAAAAATGATTTTAGTTTGTCTATATTGGGTTTAAGGTTTCAGGATGACATATAGAGTTATGGGGATAGTAGTTTTTGATAAAGAGGAACACTGAAATTATTGTTGAAATACAGTAAGTGTAATCTCTATGGGTAAGATACTGCAGATATTTTATCATCCATGAAATCATTATATTTAGTAAAATTTATTTGAAAGCTTTGAAATAGTGTGAAAAGATCTTTTAATTTGTCTTTTATATAATCTAGTATTTCTGGCTCCTCTTTGATCAAATAAATCATATCTATAGCTGTATCTTTATCTGAATATATCTACATTTATAGTTACATTTATATCTATCTATGTATCTATCATCTATCTATTTTTAATTGGTCTTACATTAAACCTATACATTAACTTAAGATCATTGATATTTTATTATATAAAGCATTCATATCTAGAGATAATATTTATTCTTCAAAATAAAAATAAGTAATTCTTTAATAGTTTAGTAATATTAATCATTTTTGACTTGTGTTTATTTTTATCTGGATGCTTTATTAAATTCTTAAAATAATGTAAATAATTTATTTTTGTTGAGCTTTAAAATTTTATAGTAATAAAAAATTATTTTTCTCTTCATATTTCCAATGTTTTTATTTATTTTCTTTATTTTATAACCAGAACTTTCATTTTTTTATTTATTGTAGAACTAGAATTTTAAAAACAATATTAATAAATTTGAATTTATGTATTTATGTAAAGGAAATGCCTTTAAAATAAGATTTGAGTATTTAAAATAGGTATCCTTTATCACGTTAATGAATATTGGGAATGATGTATTGGAATTTATTAGATAACTCTTTAGGCATAATTTTAGGAAACCACTCCTAGCCAAGTAAAGCCCACAGGATTACATAAAAGGAAAACACTGAGTGACCTAACCCTGTGTTTGTAGATCTAGCTCCTATCAGTCTGCTCACCCTTACTTTGTTTCCATTCTGTCCATCTCATAAATAATAATTCCTATTTTCTGGTTCCTCTTGGTACCAAGTCCCTTTAGCACAATCTGTGGTTGGCCATTCTCTCAGCTCTAATCATCTGCCTTTATTCAAAAACTCTGCAAGTGTTTCTTCTTGCTCCCCTACGTTCAGAAATCAACATGTCAGCAACCTCTTTTTTAATGGCCTTAAGAAACCTTCTCATCAGTTTACTGATCTCTGAGGCTTCTTGATGGAGCACGATCGAGTCTCATAGTTTCAGCGTCAACTAAATTTGTTATATTTTTTCTTATTTAGTTAAAAGGTTATTTAAAATGATTTTTACATTGAAAAATTATTGCTTTTCTGAGGTAACAATTCTTTGTGATAGTGAGTTATTTTATGTGTATAACTAAATTCTATATATTAGTATATTATTTTTAAAATAGATTTTTCACATCACTGTTCATATATGAGATAGACTATTTTGACAATGAACAGGTTGGAGTGGGAAAGACCATTTTTGTTAAATGAAGTAATTTCAGATTATTTTCTAGGCTTTTAAATATGCATTACAAGAAAATCATCAATTTGAAATCCTGAAAGATTTCTCTAAAGGGCTTGTCAGGTGTAACTGACCTCCTTCCCCAACTGTGATTGAGAGTAGTTCTTGGATGACTTTTCCAATTTGTTACTGAAATAGTTCTCTGTTTTTCCAGCTTAATTCTGTAACTTTCATATTAAAGCTTACTAAAAACTTATCATTTTGATTTTCAAATTTATTATATTGTGTATATATTTTTAAAAATTTAAACCATAACATTTTCCCATTAGTCTAGCTAATTTTGTCTATTAAATAATAGAATATTCTAAATGAAAAAAATTTTATTTTCTATTAAAATGTTTACCTGTAGTTCTTGTATTTATATTTAGTATTTTTACTTCTTTTTACATATTTTGGATATTTTTAATTCAATTACTTTATTAAGAAATATTTCTAAGCATTTATAATTGTTATACTTTTAATTTATAAATTAATATATTGTAGCCAATATATTAATAGTATAGGTACATATATTTATATATTTAATTAGATTTTTTGTGGCTTAGGAAATAGTCATATCATGAATATTGATGTACACTTGAAAATCAGATGAATTTCTTGTACTGAACTGACATTTAATATGCCAATTTATTTTAATTATTTTTAGTAATTCTAGTTCTCCATTATGGGCAAATCTTTTGCTAAAATTGTATTTCTATATAGTTCTTATATTTTAACAGAGTTTGATTAATGTAGTTTCTATTCTGTTTACCAAATACTATTTTCATGTATTTATTATTTTCTGTATTATTTACTATACTGTCTACAATTATATAATGATTCTATATTTTATAACATTTTTGATAATTATCATGTCTGCTTTTCTATTACTCAAGACTAATTTAGCTTTCATTACCTCTTATTTGTGGGTTTTATTTGTCTTGTCTATCATCAGAATATTGTTGGATTTTTTTAAAGTCACTCTGATATCCTTGGTCTTAAAGTGTTAGAATTTAGAAATTTATAATTATAATCATTATGCTTGGTTTAATGTGTGACATTCTAAAAATAAGGGAATCTAAATGTACAAAGGGAAAAGTGTTTGTAATCTAAAAACCCAGAAGCTAGGCTGTGAAAGTGTCCTCCAAACACGAGACATGGAAATTGTCAGTGGAAGAATAAGTTTCTATTGATGTCTAGTAAAAAAGAAAGTTTTCTTCTGACAAGATTATATAATATAACAGAAATGTAAAGTATAACAAAGTATATTATATGTAATAATATAAAATACAAAGTATATTATTTTATAAGTATAGAAAGTATACATTTAAAAAGTATAAAATAATAAATAATATTTCTACAAACACTATACATTTAATTTTTCTTTGATGGGAATTGTTTTAAAATGGTGTGAATCTCTTCTAGAAAATCCAAGAGAATAACCTCATTTTATGAGCTCAGTGTAACCTTGATTCCAAAACTAAAGATGTTACGAGAAAAGAAAAACTAAAAATCAGTCT
Organism: Macroglossus sobrinus; assembly: GCA_004027375.1. NCBI lineage: Eukaryota > Metazoa > Chordata > Mammalia > Chiroptera > Pteropodidae > Macroglossus > Macroglossus sobrinus. The sequence continues at coordinate 43,614 of PVKZ01002197.1, forward strand.
TTCATGATCATCATAAATGCAAACATCTTAGGCAAAATATTAGTAAATAAAATTCAACAATATAAAATATAATAATATAGCATGACCAGTGGGTTTATCTTGAGAAGGTGGGACTAGTTAAAAATTTAAAAATTGAGTAATACAATTTATATTAACAAACTGAAGAAGAAAAATTATATAATTATCTCAAAAGAATGCAGAATGGCATTTGACAAAATTTCTTATGCATTCATGAAAAAATCATGAAGAAATTTTCTTATCCTGATAAAGAACCTTATTATAGGGAGAGGAAATTTGGACATACCAGGAGACACCAAGAACATGTACACACACAGAAAATGCTGCGAGGGGACACAGTGAGAAGGTGACCATCTGCAAGCTAAGCAAAGAGGCCTCAGACGAAATCAAACCTGCCAACACCTGATCTTGGACTTCTACCCTGTAGAGCTGTGAAAAATAAATTTCTGTTGCTTAGCCATCTAGCCTGTGGTACTTATTTAAATGGTGCCTTAGCAACAGCTAACATATTTAATGGTGAAAGACTAAATATGCTAGTAAGATTGGAAATCAACCAAGCATGTCCTCTTTTACCACAATGACTTGAAATCATAGTGAAAGTTATATAATATAAGAAAAATAAATAAGAAGTATATGTACTGGACAGGAAGAATTGACACTATCCCCAGTTACATATTATGTAATCCCAAGGAATATATGAAAAGAAACTCCTATAACTAATAAGTGAGTTTAGCAAGGTCAAAGGATACATGGTCAATATACAAAAATAAATTATATTTCTATATTTTAGCAATGAACAATTGAAAATTGAAATAAAAATGGTACCATTTACAACACCAAAATACTTTGGTATTAATCTTTGAAATTATGTACAGATATATATGCTGAAAATCTAATAGACTTGTGAAAAGTATCAAAGACCTAAATAGAAAGATAAACTATGTTCATGGACTGAAGATGCAATATTAACATGCCAGTTTTCTTGAAGCGATGTTATTTAATGCACTCCCAATGAAAACCTAAAACAATTTTTTTTTTTGTAGATAGTGACAAAGTGATTTTGAAATTTATACAGAAATAGAAAATCACTAGACTAGCCAGAATAGCTTTAAATGTGAAGAAAAATGCTGGGAAAACTCACCCAATTTTGAGACTTATTATAATGTTACAGAAATCAAGACTGTGATATTGGTGAAAGGCTAGACACGTAGATCAATCCAGAATAGAGAGTCTAGAAATAGACGCATTCTGATATGATCAAATAGTTTTTTAACAAAGGTACACAGACAATTCAATAGAAAAAAGATAGCCTTTTTTACAAATAGGGCTGAAATAATTAGACATCCAGAGGCAAAAAAAAAAAAAAAGAAAAAAAAAGAAAAGCAAAAACAAAAACAAAACCTTTTGACTCATATCTTTACACTTTATACAAAAAATAATCCCAAATGGATCACAGACTTAAATATGAAATCTAAAACTATAAAATTTCTAGGAAAAAACATGAGGAAAAAATCTTTCCGACATTGGACTATGTAAAGAGTTCTTAGAATTAACTCTTTGGTGTCTTCGTGATAACAAAATCAGAATTTAAAAAATTGATGAACTGAACTTCACAAAATTAAAATTTTATTCCAAAAGTCACTTTTAGGAAAAAGAAAAGAAAAACCATAAACAGGGAGAAAATATTTCAAATCACACATCTGATAAAGATGTATTAAGTATATCTGCATACTTTCAAAAGTGATATCAGTTAAAAATTAGAAAATACTATGGTAGAGGTGAGTTAGATTATTAATATAATTTTACGGTTTTTTGGTTTATTTTTCTGTTTTTGTCATTAATTTAAAAACTTATTCTATCATTTCTTTTTTCCCCCCACAAACATGGATTAGCTTCTTGGCATTTAGTAAATGCTATTTAAAGAGACAAAGATAATAATCTGCACGCTTAATATTTAATATTTAGTCATGATACTTTTAAGAAAACATTTTGAATTCTATGCATACCTCAATTTAATTTTTATGTGGAGGAAAATCTTGCCACTAACAAAGTTTCTGTAAATGGGAATAGAGAAAATAAAAAATCATGTACCCGATTTTGACCTTCCTTTCCTTTTTTTCTGTTTGTCCCTGACTCTTCTCATATTAAATTCATATGTGAATTTAATTTAACATTCTGCTCTTGTATTCTTTCACAACTTCATTTTAACAGAAAACTTTGATTATTATATTTATTAACAATAATATTTCTCCTCTTAATATCTATGTTTTCATCTCGGCAGCTGTTCAATATCAATTCAATGATTATTTTACATCTCTACAATAATAGTGTCTTCACATGCGTGTTCTTTCTTAAATACAATCTTTAGTTCTCTTGAATGCGCATTCAAGATTTATGTAGAAAAGTTACTTCATTAGTAAGTTTCCCAAGCTTTGTTAGATCTGAAAATCTTTTTGTTATTCAAACAGATGAAGGGTAACTTGTCTGTATTTAATCAATATGAATAATAAATTATGCCCAGAAGTTTCTGAAACTATCTCTCACTGTTTTCTGTTATTATTTATTTCTGAAAATTTCTTGGTTTCTAATGAATAAATGTAGTATGATTTTAATGCTTGAAACTTAAATAATTTTACTTTTTATTTAAGATCCGGATTTCTTATGACATGCTTGGTTTCAGTGTTCTTATTATTCAATAATCTTATTATTCATTCTGGTGTGGATTTTATCTCATTCATTTTGATATCTTTGAGAATTTCTATTATTGGCAAAATGGATACAGTCTTGTTTTGTTGTGCACTTTTAACTTATCCTGCTATTCTATGTCTTTTGATCTGAGGATTCAGTCAATTCACATATAGAGTAATTATTGATGGTAAGGACATAATAATGCCTTCTTATTAATTGCTTTCTGGCTGTTTTGTAGTCTTTTTGTGGCTTCTTCTCTTATTGCTACTGTCTCTTAAGTGGACTCTGGAGGTGAGTTCTAGTGCTGTTATTGTTTGTGGTTAACTCTCTAATTATTGATCTCCATGAGGGTGGGTACAGTGCAGGTTTTCCTACATTGCCATATTGGTAATGTTCAGCTTTCTCCCCCTTAATGGTATACTTAATGTATCAAGTCTTTTTCCATGTAGAAATTCTTTTTATTTTCATATTGTTTTTTATTGCTGAAAAATATTTTCATAGATCCATGATTAGTTTTGTTCAATAATATATATTTGAATAATATTTGTTAATCTTTTTGAATAATGGATATTTTTAATTTAAATTATTTTACATGGAGTTAGTGGAAGACAACTTTTGTAACTGCTATTCATTCAACCATCACTGCTAAAGCTGAAAAATCATAAGTATTGAATATTATTAATTTTTCTTATTAAAGTTATAATAATGAATATTATTTATAATTTGAGCCAGGAGATAATAGAAGTTTCAAGGTTTGTTGACCCATTGGCACTTATTAAGTGGCTATAGGCTGGAAGGCTTTGAGAAATGGTGCTTTTGCTTGTCTGTTTGTCCCTAGCTCTGAACCTACATGTTATTAAAACCAACTACCTCCTTCCCTAAACAATTCATCCACTCTGATGTGAGTTTCATCTGTTATAAACCAAAAACAAGTTAATTAAATTTATTTTAATAGTGTCTAAAATGTAAGTATTGAGCTCTGAGTAAGAACTTGAAGGAAGGCCTATTCTAAAAGTGATGTATGCAACTTTATCAAATGGACATTGTGATAGTGCTTTAGTTCAAGAAATTTATTTTCTTATGTACCTTTTTTTTTGCTATGCCTTAGATGGATGAGAGTTCCAGATAAATACAGCATTACTATAATATTTTTCAAATGTGTCCTCTCTGGCCTCTATGTGACTCCTCTGTTGATTTCACTACACGAAAAGACAAATATTTTTTGACAGAGAAACTGAATCTTCCTTCTTGCCTCTTAAAAGTTGAAAGAGTAATGAATGTTGCATTGAATGCTAATTCATCCTGACAGTCTTACTCAAATATTGGAGATGAGCATTTCCCAGGGAGCAAGGTTCTGTGCCCCATGAAATATGCTGAGACTTCTGGAAGTTCATGTGATGTATCAAAATGACTTGGCTAAGTCTTTACAAGGACTGTTTGCTGTCTTTTATATAAAAAGCAAAAGTCCCATACTCAAAGTTGAAGAAAGTTGTGTAAAACTCAAGAGAAACTGATAGTGAATCACCAGCTGGTTTTACATGAGAAAAAAAAAAGAGTGAAGAAATGTAAGGTCACTTAGAAAAGATTCCAGTGCTAATGCAAAGACTATCCCATACGGTTTCTCCTGAGAGAGTGCCTTCCTGTGGAGGCATTTTCTGGGCTATGATTAGTATATGAAAAAAGTCCAGCTTAATCAGAAGATGACAGTTCTAGTAACTTAGTTAATGAAGTCCTTAAGAATCGATGATGTACTTTGTCTAAGATAAAATGAAAAGAAAATTATTAATATGTTAATAAAGGAAAAATGATGACCCCTTATGGATTTTATATATCCTGTTGGTTTAGCTGATTTTACCTAGCATCATTAATATAAAATTTTTGAAGGCATTAAAGATAGGTAAAGGAAAAAGGGTGACGAGATCATTAGCTGTACTAAGAGGTTGGCAATGGTGGGAAAACAGTAAGACACAGATGAAGGTGAGAACATAGCCTGTCTAGGCAAGTCAAAAGACCCACTTACAGGAACCAAGAAAGATGAAAACATTTGTACTGTAAGTATCAAATCTATTAGTAATAAGTAAATTAAATATAATACTTAAAAATATGAATTTTGGAGTTAGACAAAATTGGATTTGAATCATAGCTCTACAACTTACCTGTTTTGTAATGTTAGGGGTGTTGAGATATTAAATAGAGTCTATTTTTTATTGTACTAATCAATAATTTTTAAAAAATTGTATACAGAAAATTTCACAATAAGTGTTTTAAACATTCAGCAAAATTTTAGATAACAAGAATATTGGAAATAGGATCATTCCAAGGTTTATTATTAATTCAGTGGCTTAACACAGTCATCAAATTCTCTGTTTTTTTTTTTTTCCAACTTTCTGCTCTGCCATTCTCATTGTTTTGGCTTATTTTCATAAATTGACTGAAATCACAATCCCAAGAGGGTACTGTAGATCTAAGAGTGTATGAAGGTGAAACATGTCCAGAAAAAGAAGTGGTTTTTACTAAGCTTTTATTGCCTTTGAGGGCAATCTTTCTCAGAATCCCCACAGCAGAACCCCTTTATCTCATTGGCCAGGACTGTGTTAAATGTCAGTTCCTGGCAAGGTGAATGAGATTCCTTCAATGAGCTGTGACCGGCCATGATTTTACCCCTGTGCTTAGAGCAGAGCCCAGCACCATATGCACATGGTGATGGTGGGCCCATATTCAAATAGGTCAAATTTCAGTGGAAAATGTGGCTGTAGGATAGGCAACAAAGACTTTCTGTCATAGAATGTGATAACCTGCTAAAGTGTCTGATATAATCAGCATAAAATAATTACTAAATATTAATGAAACTTTAGAAAACGTATGTTTAATGAATGTTTGGTATATTATTTACAAATATTCAAATACACTGTAGAGGATAAGTCAAACAAAAAATTATGGAAGATAAATGAAACCATTAATAAGTAAGAAAGTAGTCTCTGAGGCATGGTAGACATAGATTAAATCAAAGGAAGTAGTAAGGAGAACATACATGTACTGGACATAGGTACAAGAAAAAGGAAGGACCCAATAAAGTCACTGAATATTTATAACTTACAGTTTATATCATCTTGGGCACCCATTCTGTTCTCATATCCTTTCCTAAACATATCAAAGTGTTTGTGTGTGTGTGTGTGTGTTTATTGATGTACAATGGAAATTATATTAGTTTTAGGTGTACAACATAATTATTTGGTATTCATACATATTGTGAAATGATTATCATAATAAGTCTACTTATCATCAGATCCTACATATTTTAACCTACCCCATCTCTTTTTCCTTGCTTCTCACTATGTGTTTTAAATTGATTTAATAAGGTGTGATTTGAGCATCTTAATTTGGTCAGTGAATTTTTCTGGAACAGTTTGCTTAGCAGTAATAAATTCAAAGTTTACAATAACATTATGATATATTCTGTTGAGACAGTAGGTTTATACAGAGAACAAAAGAGTTGGAAGGTATCGTAGAAATTACCTACTTCACCTCTAGTATTTCATACTTGGGGACTATATAGCAGAGGAAGGATTTTAAAATTTGTGCCTATTCATGTTGAAGCTTAAATCAAAAGATAATAATTCTAACTAATACTTCATTTTTTATTGATATGAGTAAGCTGTAAATACAGAAAAGGAGACAACTTTAATAAAGCAGAAGTGATAAGAGTTTTGGGGTTTACAATTTACATAATGATGATTCTGTTCTTTGTTTTTATTTCATTGAGTTGAAAAAAAAAACAGAGGATTTCAAAAAAATCTGAAAGCTATTTATGGTTGTGAAGCTATGTAAGAAAACCTGCAAGAAAAATCATAAGAATTAGGGTTTAGAGATATTATGTAGCTATTTAAGTAACTATAATAGCAAAGTGGGCATGATGAACGAAGTACGTCAACTGGATTAATTTATGTGAAACACAAGTAGTTTAGGTGAGAAAAAAGCATATTCTTCAGATCTTTGCCGATTGGAAAGATAGCTGTAGCAGAATTAGAAGAGAATGAACATGATTCAGTTGTTTTTGTGGGTTGTGATGCCTAGATGAGTAAAGACTGGGGCTACAATGTTATAGGAGAGGTGAGATGCAGTCATTTAGGCCTCGCTGTTTGTCATGCTTACCATGTGAAATCACTTCCCCTTTTTACGATTTTTTGTTTTGTTTTGCTCTGCTTTGTTTGATGTTCAGTTATTGATGTTGTGCATTATTGCTTCATTTGGCACTAACAGCCACCATCAACTGAAAGCTGAATACGACACTGCCCTTTTGTGAGTGGGTTTGGACTGCCCTTATTTTGTGAATAGAAAGAGAGTATTGACTTCTAATACAACTTAGGAAGTCCCTAGTAAGGGTTTTATTGTCTCATTAAAATTTGAGTAATTAGGGAAATCGGTCAGCCATCATCTCATTTATGTGTGTGTGCTCTCCCACTATGCCAATTTGTCCATTCACTCATGCATTTGACATGTTCACAGGAATTTCTGCCTAAAGCAGTAGAAAGTTGAAGCATGGATTCTTATTAGACTGATAAAATTAGACAGGACAAACCACTTAGAAAAATTCATTAGGAAACAACCCTGAGTAAGAAAAATAGTGGGTAGTTATTCTATAGTCATTCTGCTTTTCAAAAGAAGGCTTTTAAGAAAACTTATTTAGGTGTTAAAGTATTTATTTTCAAATAAATTATTTTTTCTGCTAAGTTAATTTAGTCATATATTAATGTAAACATGGACATCTTTTTAAAGCAAAGGATAATACTCAACTTGCACTATAATCTTTCTAGCACTGTTACAGTGGTAATCAAACTCATACTTACATACTTCTAAGTGATCTATAGTTCTCAAAGCAATCTCAAGGAGCCCAAACAGCTAATAAGAAATTTAACAGATTAAAATTATGGTGTATCCAGCTAAAATTGTTCCTAAAAATTTTTTTTAAGGAAAATATGTTTCTTAAAGAATTGTAATTAAAAATGAGTATACACCTCTAAATATAGCATGATGCTAATTATATGTATGAATATATATATATCGATTACTGTCTTATCCTCGTTCGAATATATATATATATATTTTTTTCTGTTAATAAATCTGTTGTAGTCTAGAAGAATATACACCAAAATGTTAAAGAATAACTCTTAGTGCAGATTTATTGTACTTTTATATTTTTATAAATTTTTTACTTTCTAAAATCAATGAATATTTATTTTATAAGAGAGTGTTATTTAGAACTAACTTTTATCCAGCTAACTTAATGGTTGAAAACAATAAAAGAGTCTTCATACATCTCTCACCAAGTCAGGAGAGTAGGCGCCTGAGAAGGACTGCTACTGAATTAGGCAATGAAACATGTGATGCTATTCACACTCCTCACGCATGGAGTATCAGAGAGTGGACACTATAAAATCTCACTGCAAAAATAAAGAAAATGGGTGTTGTCATTAAGATGGTGACAGAGGTCATTTCCACTTTTAGTCTCCCTCACAAGAAGACCAGGTAGCAACTATCCATACACATGACACCATTGTGAAAATCCCAGAACCTGGATGTAAGGCTGATACACCCTCCTGGAGCATAGACTGACGGTAACCTCATTAAAAGGGTAAGAGGGGCAATTTCATTCATAACATGCTCACACCAGTTAAGAACTGTGTTCCTGTACTACACTTTTTTTTGGTATACCAAAAAGTTGCTTCTATTAAGCTGTTATTTGATATTATAAGCCTGTGTTGGCCCATGCTACGATTTATGACAATAAATGGTCCTGTGAAATTCATTATTTCATGGGTCCTAAGAAGTAGTTGGAAAAACGTTGGTGATTTTTATTTATACAGTGCACACTCTTTTGAGGTCTCATTAGAGGAATTTTTCTAATATTTCAATGTCATAAAAAATCTGATCTCACCTCAGTAACTGATTGTTTTTATAGATACCATGAATCTTGCAGTTTCTCCTGGTTCTCTCTCTTGGCTTTGGTGTCTTGGAATCTTACCATCTTTCCACCAACTGTGCAGCTCCCTTTTGGACACTGTTTTGCATATGTTTTGCCATGCATTTCCACATGCTGATTGTCTGGGCTTTTCTAAGTTCAGTATTCTCATTTTGTCCCAATTTCTACTTTTACTTTCCCCACCCATATGCACACAAATCCTTTCAAGGCAAAGAGTACCTGCATATGCACACAAATATGTGTCCATGTAGACATTTTGGATTTGATTCTCACAATTTTGTGAGAGAAGTGTAGTTGATATTGTTCCTGATTTGCTGATGAAGAAAGTGAGCGCTGGTCGATTTAACCACAGTCACCTGGCTGGTAAAAATAGCCAGGGTGACATTAGATTCTGGATCATCTAACTTCAATCCTACATTCTTAAAACTACCACACCACCTTTTTCTGTATCTACTTTTGAAGAAACCATCCAATAACGCCCCTTAACTCTAAAATGACTGACAGGCTTCTCTGTTGTGAAATGGACTCTATTGGCTCAAAAATGTTAATTCAGCTTGTAAATTGCCAAAAATTATAGGAACGAGAAATTCTAACATTTTGTGGTTCACCTTATATTTGTGTATATTCAGCATTAGAAAAATCCTAAATTTTAAATTTTATTTTATAGTTATATAAATGATGGCATAAAAATTGAAAAATATTTTTTGAAGACTTTAATTCCCCAGAAGCATAGTTACTGTTACTAAAAGTAAATTGCTTTCATGATGTCAATATTTCTCATGTCAATTTATCTCTTCCTCTCTAGCTGATTGAAATACAGAGTCTAAGACATGTTTTCATGACTACAAAATGTAAAGAGGGAAATTCATAGCTTTTTTTTTATTTAGGATAAACATTTAGTTAAGGTATAGAAATCATTTCTTTTCCAATTAGTTTTCTGTGACATAAGGTAGCATACCTGCTAAAAAGATTATTTTTTCTTAATCTATAACCTATTAAGCACATAAATAATTTGTTGTAAATAATATTAAAACTCTTCTCTGTTGAATGAAGAAGTATAAATTAGCAGCTACAGAACAGTCACAGGGATGTAAGGTCCAGTGTAGGAAATATAGTCACTATTATTGTAATGGCTGTATATATTGCGAGTGGGTACTATAGTAATCGGGGGGATCACTTTATAAATTATACAGATATCTAACCATTGTACTGTATACCTGAAACTAATATGAAATAAAATAAAATAAATTAAAAAACCAACAAAAAAACATCTTCTCTGTTGGTAGCAACAAATGGAAAAAAGAGAAGAGCGAAGCATTGAAATTGAATTAGCAAAGAGAAGGAAAGTGAGCTCACTGCAGAAAACCATGTGGTAGGCTTTTCTACCACCACGTTGGCAGATGGTCTGATAGCTTTCTTAAAATAGTAATACATCATGGTTTTCCCTAGAATTCCTAGGCAACGTTCATTGAACAAATAGTTTATTTGGTTTTTGATGGAGTTTGGACCATCTCAAACCTTCATAAGGAATTCATAATTCCTTTTACACGGTGCCCCCGATGCCTTCTATTGAGTTTGGATACCCACTGACAAGTTTGTGTCTGAGGAATTAGCAAAATATATCAGCGTCTGACTGTATTGGGTTAAATTGTAGAAACCTTTCCATGAAGTTTGGAGACTAATCACCAGAAGGTCATTTGGGGCTGCCCAACACATAACATTTTCCATATTTGCATTGCTTTGACATTGTCACTTTGAACATTGGCATAGGGACCTGTTCTTTGTGGTTACAGTTTTTTTTTTAGTTGCTTATTTCTCAACGTAAGTAATAATCCTCTTTTGCTGACAGCTTTTTAGTTACTGTAGAAATGATCGGGTTGTCATAAACACGGATTTAAGATTTCAGGTTGGGTTGGGGGAGGATCAGAGGCTGTTCAAAAAAGAAAAAGCTCATGTTTCCACCCAAACACACCCACCTAAATGCTTACAGAAGGCTCAGGGAAACAGAAGCAGAATTATTTTCCCTGTTCTATTTTTCAAAATTTCTTATGTGGAATCAGATGCTTTTAATACATGTTTCAAAAGAGTATTTTAGTTAACCTCTAAAAATAAACAAACCACAATTCTGCTCCCCATTTTTTCCTCAATTTAATCATTTGTTCCAATTTTCCTACCTTTGAAATCAGATGATTCAGCTCTCCTTTCTGCTTTAAAAGTCTGGCTTGATTCAAATTTCAGAAGCTAATGCTTGATTCTTCAGTCTCCCTTATTTTTATATCTTAATAGCCTACATATGTTTTCTATCGATTAATTTTTTTTTCTGATTTGAATCTCTTCTCTTTAAATTTCCACTGGATATCTTATCTCTTTTGTTTCTTTTCTTTTTTGTATAAATCTCACTCTTCGTTCTTGCTCTGAGGAAAGGAACCTTCTCTCCCATGAGTTCACACTCCCTTTTTAACATTTACCACCTGTGTTCCATTTTATATTTTTAAGTCAGTAATAAGATCTTATTTAAAGCATGACTCAGATATCTTTTCAAAGCATTTCTCCACCTAAGCTGGCTTCTAACTGACTCTACTCTAGTGATATCTCCAGTTCTTCCAATTCTAATATGCCTCGTGAGTTGCTTTCTTACTCTGTCTGATTTTTATGGTTTCCCAGTGTGGGACTGATAGGAGAATGGGCTTTGGGTCTACATCTGGATGGGTTTAAGTCTCAGCTCTGCCATAGCTGTATGATCTTGTGCAAATTACTTTGCATCTGAATTTTCTTCTGCCCAAAATGGGGTATTGAAAACTATATCGCAAAATTTTTGAAATAATTAAGAGAACATAGAGTATAGAATTGGAATTAGACTAAGTGTTCAATATTATATAATTTTTTCAATCTTCAGAAAAATCTGGCATTGTTTTGATGATAAAAAGATTGCTAGAAAACCAGAGTGATGTGTAATAAATTGCTAATTTTCAAGATAAATGCCTTAGGTAGCATGCTTTCTTCCTTTGTCTTTTTTCTCCTATCATGCACATATTTATTATTTTTAAATTAAAATTATGAAATAGTCCAACATAAAAATATAATAATTAATAAAACAAGTAAATGCAGACGATCATCCACACTTAGTGTGAACAAACCTTAACACTTTACTATAATTACTTAAATCAGATCTTCATTTTAAAGAAATAAAATATCTTAGATTGGGTTAGAACCCTCTGTTTTTCTTCCATGATGTCATTCATCTCTCTTCCTTTCCTGAGATACAACCATGCTGAATTTTCTCTTAATTGTTCTTATTTATATTTTTACTACACATGTATATATTCATATAAAATATTGTTCTGCATATTTTAAATAACCTATACATAATATTCTGTATATTCTGCAATTTGATTTTGTTCAACATTTTTTGTTGGATTTACCACATGTGCTGTATCATGTTGCTCTGTTCTGTTTATTTCTATTGCTTTTCTATTTAGACTATGCTATTATATGAATGTGCCACAGTAATAGCGCAATTGCAAAACTAACTGGAGTAGGTGATTCTGATCTTACCTGAGGATAAAATCTGACTCAACTCCCATCCATGATGGACACAGCCCAGTTGCTTGTGCTAGAGCTACTTTGGGACCTTCGAGAAATTTGAGTCTCTTCTTCTCTAGGGAGGCAAATTATTTCAAGTAGTAACAACACCCTAGGAAGTCATAGAGCATCCCCTAATGTCTAGACCTAGGACCTCTCTTAATAAAGGATAATTTGATCTATCAATAACTCTGGAGTTCAGGATGATGCTTATACCTCTTTAAGGACTTTCTGCTTAAGAGTTGCTAGGGGAGTAAAATAAAATAACACATGCTAAATAGCCTGTATCTAGCTGAGAAATGATTAATAAATGGTTTTCATGGATTTTTAATTAAATAATTTTAAGATGAATCTGACATAGTTCACTACCTATGAAAATGTATGGATGTGATTCTCTACATCAATTTTTTGTTTTCTCTCCTAATTTGTGATCGCTTAAGAGCAAATAATGTTACCATTTTATGTTGTTTAACAGGTTGCACAACCTTTTACTTATCTTTACTGGGCAAGTAGTAGTTAGTGAAATTAAATGTTCATTGAAATTGAATTGTACCCACACAGTAACTCTATAAGAGTCATTATCTCCAATTTAATGAGTATTATATTCAAAATAGGCAGTATTAGTTATAAATGCAAAAAAATTCATGTTAGTCATTTAATTAGATTTCAACAAAGTTAGTACAACAGTTGACCAACTTGGAAAAATTGTAAAACCACTTTCAGTAAAAGGATCTATTCTGTTTAGAAGTTAGAACAGAATTTAGAGAGAGCCTGGAGTATGATTAATTGCTATTATGTTAAAAGGCATAGCTAGCATGTTGCTCCCAACATGTTTTTTTTTTGTTTTGAAAATTTTCATCTCTAGTATAAATATTATTTAATAAAGATTTAGGGTTTTTTATATTTAGATATAATTGTCATATAACATTACAATGGTTTCAGATATACAGCATGATTATTCAGTATTTGTACATATTGTGAAATGATCACCACATTGACTCATCTAGTGAACATTCATAACAATGCATAATGATAATTTTTTCTTGTGGTAAAACCTTTTAAGATCTACTCTCTCAACAACTTTCCAATATATAGTACAGTATAAGCTGTAGTCACTATGCTGTATATATTTATATATATTTAATTTTATGTATTTATTTAATATTTAAATACATTTTTATATATTTAAAATGTTATTCAATAAAGATTTTTGATGAATACTCTTTGGACAAGTATTAGGGTTTTACCCTAATTCTTTTTTTTGTAAATTAGCCCTTTTTAAAATTAGAAATTAGATTGTAAATATTATTTTTTTTTTGGAGGGAGAAGACATTTCTTGGAAAATGTCAAAGTGAGGCTTAAATATATATTGTTTAGTTATTTATTTTAAGAATAGTTTAACTCTAAAGAATCTGCCAGAATTTTTTATTATTCCTGTTATAAGTAGTGATCAGAGAAGAATTTGGTAATTAAAATTATGGCAACAATAAAAGTAACACAATTAAAATGGCTGCCATTTGTTAATTTAACTCAATTATTGACTTTTTAAATGTATGGGTGATAACTGCTGAGTATGGCTATAGAAGGCAATGATTTTTGTTTCTGGTGATAAACAATTTATGCAACAATAAAAAGTAATGTGTTTAGGACTCTTACTGGTCCCTGGTCCCAGGAAAGGAATTGTATTTTTTTGTAAATGCTATTCTTGGCAAATTATCACATCTTGTAGAATTGAGCTTTATAAATAAAATGCTCTGGATATTTATTTGTTGAAGGAGAGAAAAAAAGAAAGGAAGGAAAAAAGGGATGAACACGTTATCTTCTTAAGTTCCAAATTAGATAATGATAATAATAAAAATAATAAAATATAACAATTTAAAAACATATGCTTACTATATGCCAGATACTGTGCTAAGTGTCTAAATGCCCTACATATATAGGATTGTAATTTCTTGTCTATGATTCTAAAATTCAAACTATTTTAAGCTCAGTTAGCAGCAAGAACAGATGTGATGTGAGCTGACTTGGTGGCAAGAACTGTCCTAAATGAACAGTTTGTAATTTATAATTTTTATCCCATTTAAAATAAATACTATAGGTTCTGCAGAAATACTGTGTTTGATTGCAGTGTTACATAACACGTGGTTTGTATATATATACACTCTGTTATCTCTCTAGAAGAAAGATTGTAACTCTAAATTCTAAGATACATCTCTACAACAACTCATTTAGTCTTCACTTACTTTACTTTAGTCTTCACTATTATCTGTTTTACAGAGAAAGACATTGAAGCAGAGAGGTTAACGAAGAAATATTTACCAATATTGGCTGTTTTAAAGTCTGCAATTCTCTGGTTAGAAAATTATTTGAAAATATATATATTTTTAAGTGTCATTAGTCTTTATGACACTTTTTAGATTTACCAGAGGAAAAAGGGATTACCATGAATACTTACAAAGTTAAAACTTCTGGGATATAGAAATCTGTTTCTTTTGGGTGGTTCCTACTGGCAAAGTGTAATAGTCCTCTGCCATGTGGAGTGCCATGATGTAGTAATAGGGAAATGACAGGGAAGAGACAGACAGCTCACACTGGGATCATTTCACTGACGTCTGGCTTTATTTTTGCTGGTACATCTTCCAGACCCCACCAGCAGTCACTTTATGTAATATATATTACACATATCTTGCTACACTGTGAGAAGTTTGAGAAAAATTGCTTTTGACAAGTAATTAGCATTTCCTAAATGCATAATATAATAGCATTTACTCATTGCATGGTGCAATATTAATCTCATTTAGTTTAAGGCTACACTACACATCCAATAATTATTATGGGCTTTTAAATATAGGTATTTACTGAAATTGAGTTTCAGTTGCAATCTAATCACCTTTTTACATCAATTTTACATCAATCTTTCTACATTTAATAAATACCACATTTAACTGTTTTATCAAGTTTCTTTCAGATTTTATATATTAGGAAACATTAATTCTGCATAAATTTTCATGATTGTCGATCTTTGCACACTGATATGTTTCCCAGATGGTGACTGTGCATTCACAACTGCACTGAAAGAAAAACTATCAATACTAACTTAACGCTGTTCTGTGGTCTTTGTCAAAGCTGTTGCCTTTGGCACTTCTGCTAATTGTGAATGCAATAGGATCCTGTCTTTGCCTTCAGAGGATATCAGTGCAAAAGTTAATGCGGAACATCTTACCAATTGTTGGAGCCAAGGGCAGTTTCAAATCCTATCACTGTTTGGGAAGAAGTGAATTGTCAACTTGAAGGTCAACACTGTTTTTAATGCATGTGGTTGCTGTTGTGATAAGCCTCCCAGGAATGAGGGAAGGAAGGATAATGTAGTTTAATTCAGAGTGCTGTAGAATGTTGCAATTTGCCTTGGTTGTCTTTGGTATTCAATATGTTTTAAGGGAATCACTTTAGATCTAAAACTACCAACGATCTGAGAAAATCTTTTGGTTTACTACAATTGTTTGCCTGCCCTTTGAGTGTAGATTCCTATTTCCTTCCTGCTTGCCTACATTCATTCTATTATTTTCACATTGTTAGAAGTTCATGTTTACACACCTCTAAAGAATATGAATCTCTCTCTTTCTTCTGTCTCTCTCTCTCTCTCTCAGTTTCTCTCTTATGCATACATGTACATAGGCATTTACACACACACACACACACACACACACACACACACTTAGTTTTTCTTTGTAGGAACACAGGATTCTTCTCTAGTTAAATAATATTATTTGATGTTTCTACTTAAATTTTGTGGAGAACCATTATTATTTAAAAATTGTCCGTTAATTTTTTTTTTCAAGAATCTATCTTGATAAGAAACATAAGGCTAGAGGAAATCATTATTTCTGGATACTAGTCAGGGTTGTTGAAATCTTGCATGTGTTAATACATATGATGAAACCACATGTGAATGACAAGCCACTTGTGTGATAATATTTATTCATTTAGAAATTTCTTGATCACAAACTAGTGATAATAAGCACTCGGATGACTGTGTCCTTGTCTTGATGCTGCTAACGTCTATCTCCTGTTGTAATTTCTTGGCTCTCTAGGATTCTCTATTAAGACGTTGGACAAGTGTATAGGTCTTCATCTCAAATAATTATCTCCTAAAATATTCTACACACAAGTTCTACAGCCGAGGCATCTGTACCTGTGATCTTAACGTACATATAATCCTAAGTGGAAAATAGGACTAGATATGACTTATACTAATAATTTAGAGCAGTGTATTTTCAGTCTTTCCAAGTGGAATCTTCTTTTAAGTGAAATTTTGCACAACTCAAATATATAGACTAGACAAAAGTGAGTTGTTCTGCTTCAAATCAGAGCATGACCAATCATCTTATTTTCTTCAAAAATATTCTTTTTCCTTTTTCACAAAGAAACTTAGGCCTTAGAAGAACAACTTTTAGGAAGACTAGATTAAAACATGTTATTGATAAATTTAGATAGATAATTCATCTGATTTTAAGGAAAATTTTCTATTTATTAAATGTATAAATCATCCTACTTTTAGCAGCTTATGTAATTTAGATTTTGGCATAGAGCAGGAGTGGCAAAATATAAAATATGGGCCATATATGGCCCACCACCTGACTATGTAGATAAAGTTTTATTGGAACATAGACATTTATTTGTGTATTGTCTGTGGGTGCTCTCATGTTACATGGTAGAGTTTAGAAAAGACTAAATGGCCCACAGAGCCTAAAATATTTATTATCCAGTTATTTAAATAAAAAGTTTGCCAGGAAATTATCCCTTGGGAGCCACATGCTTAGCACTCTATGAGTAAACAGTATATATTAACCTACAACTTATGAATTACAAATAAGTAATTAAAGATGCTCAAGTAATGGTATGGTTTAAACCCAGTTTGTCACTATTTGCACTTTAGAATACATTGGCATTTAAAGTTGACAAGACACTTTATTTTTATTTTATCCTTTTTTTGTTCTGATGAAACTTCACCTTCACATTTCCAGTTTATACCTCAAAAAATATGAAATTATCCTACTGACTTTCTCAATTTAAAAAGAACTTTGCAGGTTTTCAATGTATTGATATGATATCAAAGTTTCTCTGTAATGAAGAAGGAAATTCTCTCTTTCTCAACCCAGTCTTTGAATAGCTCCCGATCAATGTGTATATGCAGTGTCCTTGCTTTTATCTAATACGAAGAAAGTCAGTGTGCTGATGGCTTCTGAAAAGCTTTCCAAGTTGGCCCAAGATTAAAAAAACTTCCCTTAAAGGAAAATAAATGGTATCCCACAATGCTATTGATATCATACATGCCATCAACAATGTCTTCCCATTGTTAATAATACATCATAGCAGAGAGAAAGAGGTTAATAGAAGAATTCGTTTTACCACTGAGAAAAATCTGAAAGAGATTTTACTCCATCTTTTTCACTTTTAAAGGAAGGATGCCCTTAGACACTAAGATCAGGTGAAATTATTTACAGTCTTTCTTCAAAGAAAACTGCTTATTTAGTTGACTTAGCAAAATATTTCAGATTGACTAAGCGCTTGAACAAGTGTTTGATTTTTTTGGATCAATAATAATTTTCATTCTGTGAGCTTCAGCATAGAGAAGCTGTCAAGTCACAAAATATTGTGAAAATTTGGATTTATTGTTTTTTAAATATTGTTTGATCTAGGAGATGTCATATTGAACAATAAAACATTAGAAGGGGAGAAAATAAAAAATAACGATGTAGAAATAAACAAATTACCCAATGTTAGTATTATTCAAACATTATATTGTTGGACAGTCAGTTTTGCTTGTTGGATAAACAACTCTATGTAGTACTTTCTGCTAAGGTGCATTAGGACAATACTCTGACGTGTGTGTGTGTGTGAATTAAGAGACGTGTAATGTATGATAATTACATTTCTGACACACTCAATGAGTATAGCCACAGCTATGTGATTGATTCCAGACTATTTGGAAATTCACCTTTATCCTCTTAAGAAAATATATCTAGAAAGTTGGAGTGATATTATTATGGTATTAACCTGAATACATTCTAGTACATCATGCTTTGTATTAACAGAACTTTTTCAGTTGCAACTGACAGAAATCCAACTTCAAATTGGACTTTATTGTCCCCATTTGATGGACATTCTCCCTCCATCAGCTCTGTTTTCCTATGTGTCGATTTACTTTCAAGCATATTTTTCTCCCTGGTGGCAAACATGGCTCTGGTAGCACCAGGCTCATAAAAGTCCTAAGCACCGATGATCTTGGAATGAAAGAAATATTTCTTCTCTCTCTTGCATTTATTTCAGTCCTGCAAGTGGTTCTCCTTGACCCTTTTTGACCAATTGTCCATACCTGCACTAATTAATGTGTCTAGGCATTTGGAGTACTCTGAACAGCTCAAATTGTACACTCACCTCTGTAGAAGAGCAGGACAAATTCTTTTATGGACAGTGGACCCAAGAAAAGCAGGAGGTAGTCTATAAGAAAAGAAGGATTTTGTTCTAGATGAATGAGGAGGGATGGTGGCAAATAGAAAGCATAGATTATTTCTTCAACTTCTGTACTTGAACTACTGTTAGAAATAAAATATTTGTGGCACTCCTAGTGATGTGACTATGACACATCAATTTGCCTTGATGCTTCTGCTGAGAATAGTTTATTTTAGTGAGCTTTAAAACAGTGAAAAACAGTTCTTGCCCATAAAAGTCATTGACTAATTCTTAGAATAAGTCTCTAGGTCATACACACACTTCTCTAGTAAATTAGAAATGTCAAAAAGGAAAAGAGAATTTAGGTCATACATGGAATCAAACAACTCCTGTGTTTTAGATGGCAGTGTTTAAATTGAAGGATGTCCTATGTGTAACCTTAGTAAATATTGACTATTTATGAAATCTAAAGAAATCACTGAACTTGACCTCATTACTTTTCCTTTCTTTGCACTTTCTAAAATACTAAAAAGTTAGAGATGTAATTGTTGATATTGTTGGAAGATATTTTTCTAGAGATGTTACACATTGAAAGTTTATATGTAAATATCATATTATTGAATTCTTTACTTCTTGAGAATGTATATCAGAATTAGCCTACAATACTCCCCAAAACATCCCAAGGTCTATCACAATTTATATCTATTTTGAAATGTATATAACATACATTATATAATTTATATCATATATAATTTAGATACTTGAAAATTATAAACTTAAAAAATCTGTGCTTTTATAAGAAAAAAAGTGATAAAATTATTTTCAGTTTGGTTAAATCAAGGGCTTCACTAGAATGAGTCTTTCAGAACACGTGGGAATTTTTCAAACTTTGTATTAGGGATAAGGGAGAGAGTTGGCACAGATACAGAAAAGATAAAATATCTACTCTAAGATTTTAACACCTAATTATGTCTTTAAAATTTTTTAACTGCCTAGGTCTGACCTGTATAATACAGGTGCTTTGAGAAGATTGATACTAAATAAATAACAACTCAGGCTATAAGTTGGCCTCTCTTTGAGATTTATATCATTTAATAAATTCCTGGATATTAAAAATTTTTCATCGTTCAAAAGTTGAGTATGAAAATATATTGTCAACCTTAAGAGTAAAACATTTTTGTGAATTTAAATCTATTGGAAATAGAATACCTCATATCTACTTACTCATGGTTTGCCTAGAATTTCTCCTTTTAAAATATGGTCTTGGAAACCCAAACTCTGACATAATTATAAAATTATAGAGTTAATTGAGAATAACCTTGAAGAGTAATTTAATCTACTCCACTTCAGGCAAGACTACACTCAAACCATTTCAGACAGGTGAAAATCTACTGTTTTTAAATTCTATCACCTCTGTAGTGGATTAATTGACGTCCCTCAAAAGGATATGTCTATGTTCTAATCCCCAGAATCTGTAAATGTAACCTTATTTGGAAACAGGATCTTTGCAGATTTAATCAAAATAGGAAGAGGTCATCCTGCATTGGTGTGGGCCCTTATAAGTACACCAATACTTATAAGGTGTACTTATAAGAAGAAGGCATTTTGGACTCACATAGAGGAAAATGCCATGTGAAGACCGAGACACACGGGAGAATGGCATGTGAAGATGGAGGCAAAAAATGAAGCAATTTATCACCAAGCCAAGGAACACCAAGAATTGCTGGCAAATACCCAAAGCTAGGCATAAAATGTGGAATGAACTCTTCTCCAGAGCATTGGAGAAGGCACTGCCCTGAAACACCTCGACTTTGAAGGTGAGAGAATAAATCTTGGTTATCTTAAACCACTCATTTTGTGGCGATTTGTTATGGTAGCCACAGGAAACTAATACAACCTTTCAATTATGGATTTAGGAAAATGTTTCCTATTTCACAGTTTTGCCTAAGATTAGCTCTGGATTATTGTCAATTTTACACATGTCCCAACACCCATAAACAAAAAGGACAGTCAACTTAATGTTCTGTAAACAAACTAGTTGACTTTTCTTTTTTAGTGTAATACCTTTTCTTTTTCTTCAAAGAATAAAGAGAAATAAGAAGAGAGAAACATTTCTAGTTCTCTTTTTTATTTTCCAACAAAGTTTTTTTTTTCTAAAATTGCTTTCCATTTTCTTAAAGTTAAGCTGGTTCTTCCATGTTCTCAAAACTAATCATGGCTTTGTGCTCCAGATTTCTCTAAAAAATAGTTACCTAAAAATATTATCCAAAGTCTCAAAATTTTTCAAATTATAGTGTAAATAATAATCACTGGTATATTATTATACAATGCAGATGTTTGAGCCTTCCTTCTAAGAGTGTTTATTAGCTGAGTCTATATGAGGCTCAGAAACTGGCATTTACTTTATTATTATTATTATTATTATTATTATTATTATTATTAATTTATAACTCCCTCTCTATAAGTCTAATGCTAGGAATCCATGGGCCACATTTTGAGAGACATGCTCTAGTCCATCCATCCTGGCTCATCTTATGGCAACCAGCTCTAGTGAAAAACCTAAGTATCCATGTTTTATGTCTCAGTTTATAATTCAGATTCTGTTTTCCCTCCAACTAACCTCTGTGAGAGTCAATCTAATTTTTTTCTGTGATTCTGAGAACAAATGCTTATTTCTAAAGCTTTAAGTTTCCTCAGCACATCTGTTTGCCTGACAGTTTTATTAATTTTCCCTTTTAGGGAGTTGAGTGGGGAGTGGGTATAGGATCCCTCTCTCTATCTCCAGCTCTCTTCATGATCTGTGCCATTCTTCTCTCACCATCCATTTCTCGTCTCCACCTCTTCTCTCTTGTACCTCCTAGTGCTGGAGCATATGATCTCATTCTTCCAAGTAAACTAGATTAGGATTTAGCACGTGAAAATCACAAATAATTAACCAAATAAATCTAAGGCATCTTTCTTATTATTAGCTCAATGCACAGAAATCAGAAAGTAAGCTATAGTATCTAGCATTTTATTTGTTTTTATTCTGTGTTCTAGGAAGTATGTGGATACCTCTGGCAAAGAGCAGAATCAGAGATTCATTAGTACTCACAGTTTCTTGATTCTTAATGGGAATCCTGAACTCCATTTTGATTTCCAATTTTCAAATGAAGATAAATTTTTTATTTAGATGCACTGGGATATATTGTTTCAGCTGGCTAACATCTGGATGCTTTCTCAGCACATGCTGAAGCAGGCGTTTGTAGCATTGGGTAGTTTGTTCCAGGAACACAAAGTGCTCGTTATTTACCATTGTTATTTTCTCTGACTCTGAAGAAAATTCAGTGCTACAAAAGTGCCAACTTAAAGGAAAAACTGAATTAAAGCTGATAGAGTTCAAAATGTTGATATTTTGATTGTTATCTCCTGGGTTCATCCCAAAATGGTTCTTTCTTTTTCAAAAGAGCATAAAAGAAAGACCAAGTTAGATTAATTTTACTTTTTATAGAGATTACAGCCAGTTATTCATAATTCTAAAATTTTCACTTTAGAGGAACCTCTTGAAATCATAAAATGCATCACTTGATCTTGAAGGGACCTTGGAGGTTATGGAATTAGGTCTCCCATGCAGTCAAAAATATTCTCTGCTAAATCTTTGGCAAAGATTTAGACTCTGTCTGCTTAATGGGCTCTATTCATGTGGTGTTCTCGCTGGGTGAAAACCAGCCCTTCTATCGATTTAACTTGAAAGTAGGTTATTAAACACCATTAATAAGATAGAAGATATATTCATTCATTCATTCATTCATTCCCTCACCTGGTTCCAAAAGAGATTTAATATACTTTATGGTGAACAGAATATAGGGTGGTGAGCTTTAAAGTCAGACAGATCTGATTACTGACTCTCACAACTTATTTGATAACATGAAACTATAGTTATATTTCTAAACCTAATTTTCTCAATCTGTTAATGAGAATTTAACAACAGTACCTACTTCACTGAATTGCTGTAAAGACTGAACGTGTATTGGGAAGTTAGTAAATAATTGATGTTAATCACTATTATAAGTTACTAGTTTTTAATCATTCTAACAGGAAGAAAAATGTCAGACATTAACAATATACAGGGATAATAGTAAGATTTATTTGCTTATTTGGGGGGTGGTTCTATTAAATTTTCTTTCATTCATGAAAGTGAAATCTGAGAGGCTAGTCCACCTTTTCTAAGAAAGAGATTTAAGAGAGTGAGAATGAAGAGGGTGTGGCTGATATGACGATGATAAACCAGAGGATATTGGAGGGAAATCTGCAGCAGCGATTTGATGCAAGAAAGAAAAACAACTCAAAAGAAGGCAAAGTTACTCCTTTCTCCTCCCATGCATTAATTTTTTGGATTTTGTAAAAATATTCAGCAGATATTCACATTTATGCTATAGTGTGAGAAAAGAAATGATGACCTCAGAATATTGGAAAATGTGAGAATATTAAAAAATTATTAAAATAAATATTACCTTTATTTTTTAAGATAAAGTACATAATAACAAAATGAGACATTACTTATGTCTTCAGTCAACAAATATTTATTGAGCTCCCATTCTGTTGCAATTTCTGGAGATAATTCAGAAAAGAAAGATTTAAACACAGAAAGAAAATCATTTTTTCATAGTTTACATTCCAGTGAGTAGGGTGCTGAAAGAGTAAATATGTAAATACATTAGAGTTGGGTAGTAAGTACAATGTCAGGGGATGGAGAGTGACAGAATGAGACAGAGGTTTGTTTGGTAAGGTGGGCAGAAACCTGAAAATTGTAAGAGCAAGCTATGAAAAGATTAAGGGATAGTGCATTTCAGGCAGGGGAAGAATAAGTACGTGGTCCTGAGGTAGAATTGTGCCATTGAGGCTATAGTGGAGCAAGATACTGGGGATATGGAGGAAATTAGTTCAAGAGGCAGCCTAGTGCAGCTGAGAAAGAAAAATAAGAATAAGTACAAAAATTGAAATCAGGAATTATGCTCTGTAATATTTAGATAAGTGGGTGAACTAAAACTATGCAGCTTCTCTAGGGAACTCTTGTGCAGAAGTTTCTAGATGTTAGAAGATGAGGGTCAGCATGGGGATGTCATCAGTGGGAATGAAGAAAAGTAAAGGATCTGAAACTATTGAGGAAAAAGAATGGAGAGCTTGTTAAAATGGACTTAGAGGATGAAGGTGAGGGCTGAACCAAAGACCATCCCAAAGACTTGAGCTTTGCTGATCAGGTATCACTGACAGAGAAGAGATCCAGAGAACGACCAGAAAATAATGAGCATCAGAGTTGAGTATGTTTGAAGTGAGCTGGTGGCAACATATTCCAGTGGAAAGTTCCAGTTAAAAGTTAGGCTATTTATTCAAAAAGTCTGGCAATGAGAGAAAGAGCATAGTACTGAAAGGAGGCAGTATGATTAAGCAAATACACTTCTCAGGTTGGGATGGAGTCAACAGAGGATCATAAAAAAGGAATAGAAAAAGAGCCATTGCAGATGAATAAGTGCAGAGCAATGTCTTTTGGAAGTTGAAGAATAAAATTCAGGTTTCTGTGCTGTGAATGGGTGGATTATAGGATTTTAAATAAGGTTAATTTTGCTAATAGGATCTGAGTTTTCTAGATGTGTTCATCCTTTTGTATAGTTGATGATAACTAATTCCCAAACACAAACTCCTTTGAGTTTAATTTCAAGAACTCAGGAAGGTAGAAATGAAGTTTATTGATGATCAGCTAATGATTTTATAAAATCAAACAAAAAGAGGGTTTGGTGAGAGGCCTGGGGTGATATAGAGAAGATAAAGGGGATCGTAGGTTATATGAGGCTCTGTGAGTTTCTGAGATCCAACTTCATTTATTTTTTTACTCAATATGTTAATCATCTATTATGTGATGGTTGCTGTGCTTTTCTAAAGGATGATGGGAAGAAGCAAAGAAACATAGCCTTGCTGCCATGAAGCTTCAGTCTAAAGTAGAAATCAAGGAACCCTCATACACTACTGGTGGGACTACAAATTGGTACAGCCATTGTGGAAAACAGTATGGAGGTTCCTCAAAAAACTAAGAATTGATCTACCATATGATCCAGCAATCCCTTTACTGGGTATTTATCCCAAAGACTTGAAAACTCATATCCAAAAAGATATTTTCATACCGATGTTCATAGCAGCACTATTCACAGTTGCCAGCACATGGAAGTAACCGAAGTGTCCTACAATAGATGATTGGCTAAAGAAGTTGTGGTGCATATATACAATGGAATATTACTCAGCCATAAGAAGAGATGAAACACTGCTGTTTGCAACAATATGGATGGACCTTGAAATAATCATACTAAGTGAAATAAGCCAGACAGAAATAAGCCAAAAGGTTAAGAATCACATGATATCACTTATATGTAAAATATAAACCTAAAAGCAACAAATATAAATCTAAAAGCAACAAACAGAGACTCAGAGACATGGACAATGGACTAGTGGTTATCAGAGGGTAGGGTAGCGGGTGGGAGAAGAAGGAAGAGGTAGACAGGGTAAAAGGGATCAAATATACGGTAGCTGAAGGAAACTGGACTCTGGGTGGAAATCACACAATAGAATATATAGATGTCAAATTATAATGTAATTATATAATCTTATTAACCAATAAACTTAAAAAAATTTTTGGTGAGTGACCAGATAAAGAAAGAAAAAAAAAGGAAAAAAAATCTTATTTTCATAATACAAATGTGTATGTATTTTCATGTGTTTCTAGATGATATCAACCAAAGAAATGAATTATTGTCTGATATAGTACATAATTTGAGTAATTTCATCAAAAGTACTGCTAATACTTTTACGCAACAATAAAATAGTTAACATAGATAAAATAATAAAGTAGAAATCAGATATTAAACAAATAGTTACGTAATTAATATTAAACATATTAGCACTAAGATAAATGTGATGAAGTAGAACATAAAAGGAGTGACCATTATATTCAGTTTCGTAACCTTTTCTATACGATTGTGAGAGTGATCTCTTAAAGGAGGATACCAGCCCAATTAATGTTTTAAAATTAACACAACTGTATTATTTATCATTCAAACCAGTTCCCTGGTGTTGCTGAGATAACAGGCACAAAACAGAACCAATGATAACTGTCTTTGAAGGGGTAGTGGGGACAGAATTCTAAGTAAATAGAGTGTTGAGAAGAACAATGACAAATTTGTCTGGCAAGTAAACAATCTTTTTCCTGTGACAAATCAGGGAGTAAAGAAAATAATTGTTTAGAGAAGTCCAGTGGGATGTAATTAAGACTAATAGCATGAATCTAAATAAAGGAAAAATTGAGCTAAGTACCAGAAAAAAGTTTCTAACATCCAAGACTGATTATAAAAGATACTCCCAAGGGAAGGTAATTTAGGCAATGTGAGCTGAAATATTGAAAATTAAAATGGAGAACAGGTATGATATGTATACTGTAAGAAATATGCCTTCCCCATGAAAAGATAACTGAACTAAGAGATCTTTTCTACCTCTAATTCTTAATGTCCTTGAACAGTTCCAAAGTATATCTTTTTCTTTTTCTTTTTAAGGCAAGGAGCCCATCTTAGTCATTGTGGTCACTAGTCTCATTTGAAGCTCAGAAAATCCTGACATCAAACATTGGCACAGTTCAAATCATATTCTTGTTTTAATCTGTTCACTTTGTTTCTGCCTGAAAAAAGCAGAGTCTGTGGCTAAAGGCCCAAGAGTTCTTTCTTAAAAGACTAACTTACAAAAGACATAATTTAAATGAATGTCTTCACTGGGCGCCATAGAAAGAACAATCTGAGATATCCTATCTCTAAGTGTATACTTTAATGAGCAAGAAAAACTTGTTTTGTCTGGAATAGGAATGAGGGCAAGGCAGAATTCTAGCTTCTATAAATATAATCCTTTAAATTTGGAAAGAATCAAAATTCATTTACCTTAAAATATTTGGATACTTGTCTCAGTTACTCTCTTAGCATAAACTTGGCCTCCTCTGTACTTGCAAGAAGAATTGGCAGACGAATTAAGTGATGCTGGGTAGTCAGTATTAGGTGTTCTGTCCACCTGGGGGAGGAGGAGACAGGCAGCAGAGAAAGCTGGAGCCAGAGGCACTGACCTAAAATAGAGTATCTAATTCTTAAAGATCCCCTGGTCTTCGTTGTCTGAGATGTCAGCTGGATTTCAGTTCAGATAATTACATTCTGCTTGTCTAATGCCCCTAGCAGTTTCAAGTGGGATCTTCATTTCCCATCAGAAATTGCTCTGTGTGTGATGCTGTGCTTAATTAAACAACTGCCGTGTGGTGGTCCACAGGTGGTGTTTGCTTCAGTGGTCAGTGAAGTGATCTCTCTACAGGTCCATGTCAGTTGTACTGCTCAGGCTTGAATTTTTTCTAGGGAGTTTCTAATCCATGATCCTTAGTAAAATAAACAAATAAACAAATAAAATAAAACTATCTTTAAGAAGAAAGATGAGTTTAGAAATGAAAGCAGACAGGGTTTTATGTATTTGTTTTAGTAGGCTGAATTTCAAGAAAGCTACTCAGTATGTATTCCAGTGAATCCATTTAGTTTGGACTTTCTATGCTTGTTCCTTTTTACAATAATCTTGGGATCAATTAATCTTGGTAGAAAATATGAATGATGGGAAGGTCTCAAGCAATTCGCTGAACTTCACTCCAAGGATTTGAGAGAACTTGGATGATTAAACGGTCAGGGAATCCTCAAACACGTTTATTTTATATTTACTGAAAATGTTCCCGGTTGAACTATTTTATTATATGGAAATAAGGTTTAGAATCCAGATGTAAACCACCCAAGGCAAGTACTGTACTGAACTGAAGGCCAATATCTCACCTTGGAACATTTATTGTTCTTTTAATTGGATTCAACTGTGATTTTTTTCTATGCACATATTATAATTCTATCTTAGAAAATTTCTAAGATATTAGAAATATTAAATATTTCACTTTAATATTTTTTAATCTAATATAAATAAATGAGCTTTATTTTTATTATAATTTTTTAATTTGTTATTTTATTATGGTGACATTGGTTAATGAAATCTAGTATTTCAAGTGTATAATTTGGCAGTACAGCAGTGTATTCACTGAACATAGTTAGATTTCTTTCTGTCACCACATATTTGACCCCTTATACTCCATCTACCACCTTCCTCCCCTTTCCCCTCTGGTAACCATTAGTTTATTGTCCGTGTAGTTTTTTTTCTTGAGATGTATTCTGATTAACACAATAAATTGCTCAACAATATGTTAAAATGCCAACATTTTATAAATTAACGTGGAGAGCATATTGTGATTGCCAAGGAAGTAGAACATTAAGATTTAAAAATTATACATCTATTTTAAAATATCATAAGAGATCTACATTTGAAAAAGAGGAAAAAAATCTGGTAAAATTTAGAGGCTATTTCTATACTGATCCATATAGATACACTACCTTTTATGATTTTAGTAGTATTAATATTATAGAACATATTGAAATAAAATGTCTTTAATCATTGGTAATTTGTATGGTCTTCTTTTGTGTGCTAAGGACAATGTTGATGACAGTAATTCTTATAATTTTATATTATAATTACAAAATGCTATCATTATTGAATTGGTCAGTAAATGAGTTATTTTTTATACAAGAGAAATGGTGTCTTGTTTTGGTTTGTGGGGATTGCCAAAAGAAGTACAAAGAGTAGATGGTCTTTGTTCTGGAATTTTCTCTTTCTTTTTTTTAATTAAAAATTAAAAAAAAAATTTTAAAGAGAATAATGGGAGTATTCACTTATGTGGTAAGAAATATACTCGAATATGACGTTTTAGAGAAAAAAGTACTAGGTCATCTGTTTTGTGCATTGAAAGAATAACTCAGAAAATATTAGCAAAAACATAGTCTCTTATCAGCCTTCCTTCATCCTCACCACTGACCTTCATTTTTACGCTTTCCAGACAACTTCAGAAGAAAAGCTAAGGTTGAAATTTCCAATTTTTTGTTGAGAAAAATTGAAGTTCTGCCATTTGAAAAAGAATCCTACCAGCAACATGTTAGTCTCTCACAAAAAATTCTCACTTTGACACTTGTGAATTATTCAGTATCCTAGTTACCTGAAATATTTTTTTTTTGTCACAGGGTGATGTCTTTTCTATAATAATATCTTTAATATTTCTAGATTCTAATCCTCTAATTTTTATTTATGTGTTTATATATTTATCTCCTTTCTGTTCCAGAAAACCTTTAGTCTGGTTATTATGGTCACAGAAAATAAACAAAATAGAAATGACAGATTACAGAAATAAAGAAAATGGGCTCAAAGGAAAATGAGACTAGGAATAAAATGAGGATGTAAGGAAGGTGTTATTGGGTAAATGCTTTAAGATTATTTTCATTGCTTCAAGAGGGCTATGAATTGGGCTGTAAAAATTTTAATAGGCAATATAAGAATAAGAATAATCATTTGCTCAGGAGAAGCTTCATTATTCTTGATACTGAGACCAACAGTGATTTTTCCCATGAGTCTTTATAAAGAAGAAATGACAATTTAATCTTTGCAGAACCCTTACCTATTATGAAGAGAGGAAGTACTGTTATGGGTTGTCTAGGTAAATCTAGAGTTGAATCCAGGCTGTGTATTTTAATGGCTGGCTATGAGACCTCGGCAAACTAATTTAACTTATTTAAGTCACACAGTTAGCATTTGTCAAGTGTCCCCACCTCATGGTTGAGGCAAGGATTAAATGAGACAATGCACACAAAACACCCAGCACAGCAACTGGCATGTGGTAAGTGCTCAATAAATGTTAGCTCTTCCTAACCTGTGGTTACTTGGAGAATGCAAAGGCACTTGAGTGTTAGCTCAGATAACTATGGTTAAAGGTAAATTAATGTATGAATAAGTTATGTTTGAATATATGTTTTTAAACACACATACATGCATATAATTTTGATTTTTATCTGTTCTTTGGCTCTTTTCTATATAGTAACTTTAGTCTAAGCATCTGACATATGTTGATGAAAGTTTAACATTTATGTTTTACCAACTCCCAGGTTGGTTACAAGAACAAAAATTTGTAAAATAGCTGTGTCTGTCAAGTGCTGAGAATGGACTTGAGGAGTTCCCAAAGTCAGCAAAGACGTGGATTAGGAGATAATTCAGACCAGCTAAGTAGACATTAAATGAATCCTTTTATTATTTTTTTTCCCCCTCTTTCTACAAATCATTTCCTCGTTTTAAATAAAGAAGGAAATAGAAGGCTGAGAACTTTGGCTTTTTCAAAGCATTTCTCACAAGTGAGAAAAGGAACTGGGGGTTGCCAGCTTCTGTAGGAAGAGCTATATATCCACTACCACACAGAGATGAAAGAGCCACATTTTCCTAAGTGTTTTTCTGTGATTGGAGTTATGAAGAATGATGAATTTGAAAGGTCAGCAGTCGATGCTTGTTTTTTAGTGGAGTTCTGGCTGGGAAATGGTATGTTCAGAGAATGGAATTCTGACAAGTGAATTCTAAGTCTTCCACAGATACAAAAAAAAAAAAAAACTTTGAGAAAGAAATGGTGGCTCCATTACATTTAATAAATAATTGATTTGGCATACCTTGTTTTATTGCACTTCATTTTATCGTGCTTCACAGAAATTACATTTTTTGCAAATTGAAAGTAAGACCCTCCACCAGCAGAAAGATTACAACTTTCTGAAGGCTCAGATGCTAGTTAGCATTTTTTAGGAATAAAGTATTTTTTATTTAAGATATGTACATTTCTTTTTAGACATAATGCTGCTGTACACTCAATAGACTAGAGTGTAAACATAGCTTTTACATACTGGCAAACCAAAAAATTAATGCAACTCGCTTAATTGTAATTTGCTTTGTTGTGGTGGTCTGCAATTTCTCTGAGATATGCCTATACCTATATCTGCTAATCCATTTGGTAATCTCGTAGGTAGATTAACTTTATATTCTTTCTTTTCTCAGAGCATGAAGTAATATAACAATTTCATATATTTCTCTTTCCTTTACTTTGCTCATGTTAGAAGTTTTACTAGATATACTGCTACATTTACCTCAGGCATATTCCTTATACATTCTTCCTGCAGTTTTAATAGTTTTTTGTTCTAAAAAGATCCTACCCCTTTTTCCTTTCTCTTATCTAGGAACATGATACAGTGAAAAGACCAGTCCTAAGTTAGGAGAACTTAGATTCTTATTCCAGCTGTGCTACCAAGAGTGGTATCATTCAAGTAATTGATCATTAATTGTTTTATA
Organism: Macroglossus sobrinus; assembly: GCA_004027375.1. Classification (NCBI taxonomy): domain Eukaryota; kingdom Metazoa; phylum Chordata; class Mammalia; order Chiroptera; family Pteropodidae; genus Macroglossus; species Macroglossus sobrinus. Next base: position 74,623 of record PVKZ01002197.1, read on the forward strand.
TTTCATTGTCTAGAAAAATTTAGTGATTATGCTTTTTAAACTTAAAACATAACTAATTTCTTTAATTAAAAACACTTTTTAAAGTAAGATTTTTCCCGTAGAAACACAATATGGAAATTAGATGAAAGCTGAATCTTTTTGTTGAAATAAGACTTCTTTCTGTCCTGCTAGCCACTTCTTCCTCTTGTCTTTTGGTGTATTCCTTGAGGTCTCTGTGATAAACCCCTAATGCAGTGTTTCTCAAAGCACAGTCCATGGAAAACTGCTGGCCCCTGATAGTCTACAAGTGGTTCAAAGGGGTTTAGGTGATTTAGGACAAGAAAATAAGATGTTTGCTCACATACGTTTTATAAATTTAAAATATATCAATCACAATGACTTTTTTTTACAGAAATGGCCTTTATGGTCTACAAAATTATTATATTTTCAAGGTTTTAATATGTGCTATTAGCTCTATTAGTCAATTTGACTAAATATGTTTATATCATTTATCTATTTTTTAAAATTAATAATCTATTTTTTGTTATTATTGTGACTGTGGTGCTATATGCACTATATTTCCCGAATTCACAAAATGGATTAATAATTCAAATATATTTCATAAAAAAATTAAATCAATAAAATAATAGTATAAATGCTGCAATTCAAAATAGTTTTACAGTCCTTAACGTGAGTAAAACTCCAGTTTCATTATAGAATGTGAATCTTTTGCTGCTGGGACAAGTGAAATTACAATGTAGTCATTAATATGCTGATCAGAATCAGTTTTGACTATAAATGTAGTATATGTATGAAGAAGTGTTTGATAATCTTTCTTGTTTGTCATTAAAATCTCTTCATGATGGTTAGATTTATGTGTCAACTTGATTGAGCCATGTAGTGCCCAAATATTTATTCAAACATTATTCTGGGTGTGCCTATGAGGATTTTTAAAAATATGTATTAACATTTAAATTGATAGACTAAGTAAAGCAGATTGCTTTCCCGATAGTGGTGGGCCTCATCTAATCAGTTGAAAGCCAGACTAGTTTTAAAAGGCTGACCTTTCTCCAGGTAAGAGAGTATTTCTCTTGCCTGACTGCCTTCAAAATGAGATGTTGCCTTTTTTTCTCCCTGCTTTTGGACTCAAATTGAAACATTAGCTCTTCATGGATTATTGGCTCTCTTGGGTCTCCTGCTTGCCGACTTATTCTGCAGGTCCTGGGACTTGTGCCAGACTTTATAATTAATTGTGTTAGAGCCAATTCCTTATAATCCCTCCCTCTCTTATATATATATATATATATATATATATATATATATATATATATATACACACACACACATACACACACACACACACATATATATATATAATATATATAAAATATATAATATATATTATATATATATATATATAAAATATATAATATATATTATATATAATATGAAGAACTTTGACTAATACAGTTTTTGGTGAGTGGTTCTAGAGGAGCAGAATTTTAAGGGTGAGTTTTCTCAATTGTTTCTGGGGTTTCTGGAATTGGCTCTCTAATCTGATTAGAACTGAAGATGCTGATGACCATATTCAAGTAGTAAAGAGAAGACTGACAGTCCATGGCAGGATCTGGCAATAAAAATATGCAAAATATTATCATTTGATACTGATAACCAAACACTTATAAGAAGCAGGGATCAGAGTAACTGGTATATGATACTTTTGAACATTGTTTTTCAAACTAATGACTATAATGATATTGGTTTGTTGCTTTTATGTCTCTGGACTAAATGGTGAAAGAAAAAGGTGAGTTCAGTGGTTCAAATTCCCAACTCAAGTCCTGTGTAAGTGAGCTGACCATTCCTCTGTGTGCCCTGAAGGAGACTCTGATCTCCTGTAGCTGCAGGGCTGAGATTGTTGAATAAAACTCAGAATCTCACTTCACAACTGCCTGGATTCTATGCTAGTTGAGCTCCCAGGCTTGCAGGATGTCTTGCTGGTTAAAATGAGGGCATAATGGACAAATAATGGGATCCTAAAACTTGGAATGGGATGTGCTGGAAGATCCTGATGGAGCTGGGAACACTGAACCCCTGAAGAATGATGAGTCTTTGCCAGTGGAAGGGAGCTCCTCTCTCCCACTGGAAGCTGCCTCTCCCCCTAGTGGAAGGGGCCTCTTCCCCGTGGCTGAGGTCATTAACCCTGCATTGCCTAAGGAAAATGTAAATGTCTCACATGGTTGCCTTGCAAGATGATGATAATTCTCTCAGGACCTGCTCCCCACCAGCCCTCTTTGTTTCTAGACCATAACTAGACTAAAGTCTCTGCAGGCCCCTAACGATGAGTTACAAAGTGTGAGGATGTGCTCCATGCTCCGAAAGAATCACTTGGGTTTTCTAATTTATATGGACAGAAATCTGGGGAACATGTGTGAGAAATGATGTTGAGGATGTGGGATAATGGTGGAAGGAATGTAAAGCTAGATCAGGCTAAATTTATTGGTATGGGCTCACTAAGACATTCCACATTTAATGTTACAGCTTGGAGAGTTAGAAAGGGCTCAATTTCTTTGGGTGGTTGGCTGAAACACTGACCAAAAGATAGACCACAGTGAATGAGTTAAAAATGTTGTACCTGTCTTTGTTTAGTGCATATATATATGGGAGATTAGAATGTTAGAGTGAATTTATTATGTAAGACTTACTTGCCCACCTTGGGAGGGTCCAGAAGGTATACCTTTCATTATGACTCTAAGCAATAAGTTTGTCAAGGGACCCCTGTAGAAACTCTATGATTGCTCTTCTCAGTGGGACAGACCTTACAGTGGAAACTGTCAATGCTGAATTGGTAAACCCAAATACAATGAAAGTAATTGGATCCCTGGAAGTAGCGGTTCAACAAGTAGAGAAATCCTCTTAAAATAAATTCAGACTATGCTCAAAATTTCCCAATAGCTCCCATTTCATGTAGAAAGCCAAAGCCCTATTTGTTACCTACAAGGCCCTACAGATCCTCCCATCCTGGTCTGTTTCCTCTCTTGCCACATCTTCCTTCGCCTTGCTACAGCCACATGGCCTTGTCTGTTATTTCTTGAGCTGGCCCAGCAGGTTTCCACCTCATGCCCTTTGCATTTGTTCTGTCTGCTTAGAGAGATCTTACCCAAATTTACATTGTTTCCTCCCAACTTATTTTCAGGTTTTTACTCCAAAGTGTCTCCTCAATGAAATTTTCTTTGTTATCCTACCTGAGATTGCAAAACCTACCACTCTCAAACTCTTATGCCTTCTCTGCTTTGTTTTCCTCCTAATTATTGATCAATATCTAACAGGCGATCTATTTTAATTTATCTTGTTGAAGGTCTGGTTCACTTACCACAATGTGAGTTCCAGGAAGATAGGATTTTTGTATCTCCAGCACCAAAATGAAGCCTAGCCCATTGAAGATGCCGCATAAATCTTTATTAAATTAGTGAATTAATAAGTGCCTTTAAATTGTAAAGAAATTTTGTAAGTTGTATTTCACTTTGATGTGCTAAACTCTGTGGCTTTTGGTCTTGAATCCATGTCACTGCTGCCTAATTCTTTCAGTTATTGGGTGACATGGACTGTACTTATGAATATACTTCACATCATTTTGTACAGATTGTACATAGAGAAAACTCCAGACAAGGAAATAAAATGTGTTTCATACATCTTTCAATGGAATATCATTGAATTCACATTTGGTTTAACTATCTGATGTCTTCTAATTCCACCCATGTGAAAGTAGAATAATTAATATAAAATATAAGAAATTAAGCTAACTTACTTATACCTAATAGTATTCTATGTTAAACAAAGGTTAAGTACAACTTATCAAGCTAAAAGAAAGGAGCAGAAGGCTGGAGTAAAAAGTGTGGTTTTCATATGTGGTTAACCTATTCTCATATACATTTCAACAGCTGCATGTGTCATTACAATCATCCACACAAGGTCAAAGCCAAGAGTAACGTTATTCTCAGATAACGAAGTTTTCTCTACTTGGGAAGTAATAGAAAAACATCACAAAGATGCCACCTAAGTCTTTGAGCATAACATTAAAAACCCAAGAACCTACACTTTCTATATTATGTTACAAGTATCTAAATCATACAGTAGTAACAAATGAAGAAATATTAGTTTTTGAAATAAGTCAAGTAGAGAATTAAGTTTTTCCATGCTTTTTAAAAAAATTATATTTGAATCTAGCCACTCAGTTTCTTCTGTTTTACTTATTACATGAAATAAAATATAGTTTATTTTTAAATTAATTCATTTAGACAAGAATATTTGATAGCAGAAGTTTGAGTCGTTACAGATCCAAAGAATAATAACTATTAGTGAGATATTTTCCTGTTGAATTTCAAGGTAGACCTTTGAACAATGAGAGTAGCACCTAGAGGAGGTTCTCTGGATATTTTGCAAGATAATTATTACTTGAGTTGATTTGTAATGATCCAGAACTTGACCCTCAGCTTTTCAGACTCTGCAGCCAAGTTTCTCAACTCTCTGCAAGTGGTTTTGACTCTCAGGAAGAGACTTACACTACAAACTCAAAACCCTGATGTCTAAACAGAATGGTCAATTTATTAACCTACGGTGATGTTTTAGCTCCTTATAGGAAAGCTACATGCAAAGCCAAGCTCTACTCAAAAGTTTGCTTAGTGCGTAACTGTGCTGTTTAGGGTCATGATTTTAATGTTTTAGATATAAACAGAGGGAAACTAACGTACCTGATATCCATTGATCAACAGGTTGAGACCTTAAGGATAATGTACTATTCCACCTGTATGTGCTCTGAGAAGTACTCACAACTTCTGTTTTGAAACTGTTTGTTTGTGACTAATGTGTGTGTGTGTGTGTGTGTGTATTTGCTACGTGACTAATATATATATATATATATATATATTTTTTTTCTCTAGATGTGTTATACAACTTTTTAAATGACCTTTGTACCATTTCTGCTTCAAATCATTATGGACTGACCTTACCATTAATTTTTTTGTAGGACAATATTATTTCCTTTATTTTCAAGTTCTTCCAGACAGAAGGTATGCAGCTATAAAAATAATAATATATGTATATATACATATATATGTATAGATATATATGTGCACACACACACACACACACATACACACACACACATTAAAGATAAGCTGAGAGAGTTATCTTCCAATTAATTACCTTGTGGATCTTGTTTATTATTGACCTAGTAACCTGAAAAGGTTTAGAGATTTTGTTTTCTAGATAGAGTTTGAAGAAAAATTATTTTGCTTGTGGTTCCTGAATGATCACCTATTTTATATTGGATCAGAGATGACTTCACTGCTGTTTTAGGCAATACTTTTATCTGAAGGTGAGCTGAGAAAAGATGTAGTTGTATACCTTTAAGATAAGCATATTAAATTAACTCCAGAATAGCTACATGTACCCACTTGCTCTCCTTTGATTTATTAAATGCTAACTGGACCCAATGCCCAACAGTAATTACTGTATGTTGTAGCCTAGATGTCAGCTGCCTGGATTTCCTCAAGTCTCAGCCTGCAGAGGACACACGATCCCTTGATATTTAAATAAAAATGGCTTAAGTTCTAATATGTCTCACACAAAATTGCTGGCAATTTCTCCTAGTCACCGTTTCCTTTAAATTTCTTTTTCCTTGAAGTTTTTATTTTTCTTGGACCTTGTAACTACCAACTGTGGCCTCCTTTCTTCTCCATGTCATTGGACTATAGCCACTTTTTACTTTCTCAAACGCCACTCACATAATATAATAAGTGGTATACTGCAGATGATTTATAGATCATTCAACAAGTTGGGGGAGCTACATTTAAGAACAGTGATTTCCTTAGTTGTTTAAGTTGTACAGCATAGCCCAACATAAAAAAAAATCTTAACAGTAAATATTAAACATCCTTTTTTCTAAAATTTTATCAGCTATCCTTTTTTTCAGGGACACTGCTCAAAGACTGTCTCTCTCTTTGGAGCGGAGGCCCTGTCCTTGCTCTCTGGCAGGTTTGGCTTCTCCTGCAGCATCTCACATCTACAATCCTCCGCTCTCCTCTACTCGTTATTCCTGCTCTTAATCCCCTCCTCCTTGGGCTAATATTGAAAACCCAAATTTATTTTTGCATAGTAAATTTTAATTAATTTTTTTTTCAGCCTTCGACCACTCTAACTGTGGAGGGCTGTCTTTTTACAACTAAAGTCAGCAATCATGGTGATTTGCTTATAAAAGATAGTTCTCTTTCTGAGAAATTCTGCTATGAAGCTTTATACTTTGTGCCCATTGTGAGTTCATTGGCAAAGCAAAAGCATGACTGCAGGTATGCTAAACCCCAAATGTGGGATGTTTAACCAGTCTGTGCTGTCTTGATTCTTAGGTTCTTGCTTATCTGGGAGTCCTAAAACTGAACGAATATATTCTCCCCAGTCTTCTTGATAAACATGCCAAAAAAAAAAAATCACACCTTTTTTCTTTGTTATAGAGGAGAATCGAATAGCATATTCTTCTTTAAAGTATTATTCAAAATGTACTTATTTTCATGTTGTGGAAATTATATAGGGTTTTTGATATATTTATAGGAATAGTAAAAATCAGAAAACAGCTGAAAATATCTGTTCAGTATTCTTCAGTGCCTCTAATAGTCATCATGTTATTCTCTGGTTATTCTTTGACCCACCCTATATTCTGCCAATAAATAACATAATTTGAGTAATAAAAAAAGTCTTAAGTATATAATAATTAGATAATGAAGCCATATATCCTCTTTGCATCTAAGGAATCTAGAAACCCTTTCTGGGATAGGAAAAAAGGAAAAATATTTCTTTCCTGGTTTTCTAGGGTTTGGTAAACTAAAAAAAAAAAAAAGAAAAGAAAAGGAAGGAAAATGCTGTTCCCTAAGGCTGGATGGTACTAGCTAGCACTTGCCTTTTATCATTGAAACATGCTGGGGGTGTTCCACAGAATTCATCAGGGGGTTACCCAGTGGAGTTTAGATACTCTTCTCAAATTGCTAGATGGTGGCTTGTCAGCCTCAGGGAGGTAAGGGTTTAGGATACCATAATATGATTGGGGAAATAGACACCATGAAATCAGTTAACGAAAAGTACATTGAGATAGGCGAGCTTGCCCATATTATGTAAAGAAACAATATGATTCCTAGGAAAGGATTTGGGGAGAAATTAAGTCTTTTATTTTGGGCAAACAGTCTCATATCCAAGGGAAATCTCCCTGCAGGCATTCACAAGTTTGTCTCGGACATATTTAGACACCAAGGGGGTTGGAACAAAAAAAGTAATTTCAACACTGGCAACCAAAGGAGTTATTTTTGTTGTTGAGATTTGGCTATAATTAGGAGGGATTGAAGAGTCACTATGAGTCAAATTATAAATCATTTAGAGAAATATTTGCAAAATACTTTATAGAAATCTTGAGGTATCTTTTCCAAAGAGAACATTTTCCCGTAAGTTTCAATAATGTACATTCAGTTCACTGGCATACCTTGGGCTAAATTACTAGTTTTTATTAAAAACTAATTTCAGACTTTTATCAATCCAGCATCTGAAACATTGTGTATCTGAACTTGCATTTTTCTATAGGTAGGTAACCCAATTATAATAATTACATTATAGAAAATTTATTACCTTCTCCTTTGCTACTCATAATTTATTTTACCTGCTTTTGTAGCTTAGGGTGAATTGTTGAGAGTCAAAGAATAGAAAAAAAGCATTTTCCAATCTTGTTGCTATGTTAATATATAATGCTTTAGAATATAAATTCTCATCCATTTTCAAATATCTGTATAACAAGCCAAATTCTGTAAGATATTGTGAGAATGAAAAAAAAATAATACTTGAAAAGTAAGAAAAGAGGCCTTTTTGGTTTCTATTTTTCTGGTTTCCTTTTTCTCTTGATCAGCTCAAGTTTTTTTTCTCTATTTCTATTTAAAAGTGAGTTATTAGTGACACGAGAAAGTGAAGACTGGGGCATATGCTATATTCAGACATAAAATAGTCCAAGAAGGAAAGTGAAAGTTTAATCCTCCCTAGGAATAAAGATTTGCCAGGGCTGTTGAACTGTGGAATGTTAAATGTCCCCAGATGAATTCCGAGCATTCAGGAATAGTGACTGTATGACTTTGGCTCCTCATTGAGAGAATGATTCTGTTCTGCATTTTGAGATGTTCCATGCTATGAAATTAGATTAATTTGGGAAATTAGTCACAGTTAGTTGCGATGCTTAGGAGAAACACAAACTGTTAAAAGCAGCTCTGCTCTGTTTTATTATCATTTGAACTGTTTTCTAAATACGTGAAAGTCCTAAGGCCTTAAAATGAAAATGGAGACTGAATGACTCTTATTGAAGACATGACTTAGGTTGCACTTCTCAGGTATCTATGAGTCCTTTACATTTCATAAAGTTAAGAGTTTATGGTGATTAACTGGGCATATCCTATTTAGCCTTTACAGTTGTGAAAAACTGAATTCATAGACAGCACTGGAGGGACTACAGGTTTGGGAGAGAAAGGCTCATTTACTTAGTTGTCACGCACTAAACACTACTTCATATATTCACTGGTAAGTACTTTTGTCCTAACCCTTTTATTGTTGTCTGTGATTAATTTACTCATATACCTCTATATATTCATTCTCCTCTCTATTGATAAATGTATCCATTGATTCGATATATCTGTATCAACTTATTCCATATATCTCTATATATCTGTGTATGTAGACACACACATATATACATACACAAATACACATATATACATAAACATGTAAACATATGCATACATGCATATACACATATATACATATATATGTGAGGGTATTTGTTTACCTCGCTCTTTAACATTTAACATATTTCACAATCATAGAAAGACTATTGTATACCAATGAAAAAATTACATGATTCATCTACTAAAGTTATTTTTAATACTGTGAGACACATAAGTTGTTCGATTAATTCTAAGTATGATTGATCAATTCATACCCTGAATGGATACAGAGCAGAATATGATGGGCTTCCTTCACTCTCACTGAGCTATTATTTAAAACTTCCTGACAAATTTATTGAAAGCAATCATTGAATAATTTTCTCCAATACTTAAGCATTATTGGAGGTAAGAGATCTCACTCTGAAAGACACTTAGAGTACTGGACAATTGGTCTTCACAAGGTGAAACAACTTACTTTTAAGTGGCTTCATCTAGCATTGTGATGACCCTGCAGAAAAAGAGACTACTCCCTACTTACTCATAGAGTTTTAATAGTGTGAACTTCTACCATTTCAACACTCAGTTACCAGTCAGAATTTTTTTTTTAACATGGTGCTAAAATGTTACTTGATTTTTCTTACCTTCCATTCAGAAAGAGAATGAAATGTATAGAGATGTCAGACATCTCTATTTGAATGCTTCAGAATGATGAGCTACAGACCATGAAGTTCATAAGAAATATGCTGCATGGTTGTAGAAATGAAATATGTATCTATATGAATAGATAGTGGGAAAAACTTCTTAGAGGATCATGGAAAGGGCACTTATAAAGAGGAGAGTTTTCCTGACATCTATAAAGGATTTAAGTAATGATCAATACTAAGAGACATGTGAGCTTCACATTTTTTGGAGAGTAAAGGCAATGCAGGAATTAATGGGCAAGAACATAGCACTCAGAATCTGCGTTGCCATTAGTACCATGTATAGATATCTATATTGTTTGATATCATAACTGAGTAATGTTGCAATGGAGGTTCAAAGCATAAGTTATTCTGACAAACACAGTTACTTCAAAATGATTTTTGCTTTTCTCTTCTCACAGTAAGTGTGTGTAGCACTCAGACGTACCATCTTTCAACAACTCAGGATAGACAGGTCTTTGTAGAGAATAAAAATAGGCTAGTAACTGTCTCAGTCTTCTCACCATGATTCCAAGAAAAGGCTGAGTTATGGCTTCAGCTCTGCTGTTGGGTGGAGGCCTCAGCCCACTGGAAGTCTCTGTGGGAGGGGAGGCTGGGGCCCACCGCACTGAGGAGGTCCAAGGCTTGCTTTGCTTTTGACCAAATCCAAGTTGTTAAGTCCTTATTATATTAACCTGAGCTGGGCTAAGAAACTAAATATAAATTTTAAATGGTGTCTCTATGATTTAAGACTTAATAAATAATCATACTTTCTTTAAAAATTTGTCAGTTTCATGTGACTGTTTCACAAAAACAAGTCAATTGTAGCACTTCTCAATTTGCAAGCAAGCAGGGCAAAGGAATTTTTAAATTTCCTTTTACAATATCAGTAGAAAATGGGTTATATTGGAAAGCCGAATTGATCAGTAGATCAATTGTTATTTTTAGGGAATTGTGATTTTAAGACTTGGTTTAGGCAGGACCTGTTTCAGTTTACTGTGCTGTCCTGGCATAATTATTAATAGTGCTCCCCTTGAGTCTCAAAAGTATGTAAATTTAGATAATAAATGCTGTGGTCATCCTATTTTTAAGTATATAGGTACCTTTTGATTTTTAGGTGGGTGCAGTATCTTAAAATGGTGCTACACAGAAAACATGTTAGAATTTAAAAGGTGTGGAAATATGTTTTTTGAATTCTCCCACCAAATGAAAAACATCTCTAGTCCCCCAGAAAAGCTCACCCAGGAAATTCCATAGTTCTAAGAACTAATTCATAACCAAAGAAGCTCCTGTGCTGTTCCACTTATACTTTCTTCCTGATAAATTAGTTCAATGGGAGTGTTTTAAAAAATTCTTTCTGTACAAGGGCAGGACAGTTGAATTCTTTTCTCTACATTTTCCACCTATATATATATGAATAAGAGAACTTCCTGAAAGAAGTGATTTTCAACGTGAAATGAGAGGTTCTTTTCAGCCTAATGAAAATATAGAGATAGTTGAAATATAAGGACAAGGATGAGTAGTAAGAGACTGAGTCCTCTCGTAAGAGAGCTGACCCGAGGGTGGGATCAGTATCATTTTTGTTTCAAACCCCAAAATGCTTTTTTCATTTAATCTTCATGCAAATTTGGGAGTATAGTTTCCAAGTTTCACTGTTAGCTTTTAGTTTAAAAGTAAATATGGCAATTGTGAACCAGTAGATAGTATGTCATATACAAGTACCTTCAAATAAGAGTAGATTTTCAGTTACAGTGAAAGTATATCTACCTGTAGTTATTTTCAACTTCTTAATTACATAGACAAAAATCAAATTAAACTATTTACAAAAAGGAATATTTTTAAGTGGTCCTATAGTGGGCATCTTTGGTACCCATCTTGCTGTCCTCCCATCTCTGTGACCACCCCTACTGTCTTTCACATGGCAAAAAAGAATGATGTTTTCCTTTTTGTCACAGTTGTTTGGTAAATGTACAGATGTATGACCCCAAGTTGGCCAACTTGAGTTCTTCCTTGGAAGTTTTCAGACTATAATTGTAAAAGAATCAGTGTCTTCTAGGCAGATAAATGTGTAAGATATAGAGTTGTGAGCTGTCACTGTCAAATGAAAGCAATTGTCTACAATGATAGAGAGTGAAGCTGGAACAGAGAGAGGAATAGAATAAAGAGAAAGGAGGGAAAGCTACCAGAATTTTATCCCTGGTTCCAGGTTTTCCTGAAAACAGTTGTTTCCTTGCTGACTTTTTGTTCATCAGCTCTTTCTTGATCTCAGTGATCTGACAAAGTTCCTTCTTTTCTCTAAACTAGTTGAGTTAGAGTCCTGATTAATAAAGCACCCATGTGATCTCAGCTGCAGTTTTGCTCTATTTAAAAAACACCCCCTATAAGACAAGTTAGTAGCAGAGATTTTTTTTCCATATTAGGGTCTGGTAGCTACACAACAGACAAATCTGTGTTATAGTGAAGAGAAGGAGGAGATGGTAAGAGAGAAGGAAAGAAAATCCACAAATACTCTTCTACCAGGACAAAAGCAAAAGCTGCTTGCAGTTGAGTGCTAAGAAGTTCTCTTAAAAACAAATAAGTGTGTTAAGAAAAGTAAAGGAAATGTAAAGAATCAGAGAGGATTTTTAATATGTGTTTTGAATGAACCAAAACATTCATCAAATATTTTTAATAGTAATTAAAAGACAAAGCTGCATTTTAGATGTGTGACAGAATTGGGACCCAATTAGTTTTGAACTAGTGCAAAAATGTTTCAGCCAGGATGAACTATGTTAGGCTAGAGTAATATACAATTAAAATATCTCAGAGACTAAATATAATGAATTACTAGTTTTTTGGATCTAGATTGGCTGTCCACCATGGGAAAACTCAGTGCAGCACGTGTGTATGAACATACACTGGGGAAAGAAGGGCTAGAGAGTCTTGATTTGGCAATTAAATGCCAAAAGCCAAGATGCAACATCACTTCCACTCCTGTATCATTGCTCAAATAAGGTACATGGCCCTGTCAAGCTTTAAAAAGTATGTGTAGTGTGGTGCTTCTGTGCCCCTGAAAGAGATAAGCTGGAAATATCACTGGGTGGCAATGCTATCTACCACATTATGAACAGGAAGCCAGAACCCTGGATCAGAATCTTCATTTTCCCACTTAGTAGCTCAGTCCACTGGGATCCCATTTGGAAACTTTTGCCTTGAAATGAAGTAGGGTATCTTAACATCCCCACTTGACGTGGTTCTCTAAGCCCAGTTTCTCTACCTGTAGAAAGGATATCACAATGCCTTCCAGATTATTATTGTTACGAGGATTAAATGCAACCAATAGCATATAAAAAGAGCTTTGAAAACTTAGAAGCCCTATTCAAATACAAAATACATATCAGTTGTGATATTTGGTCTTTTACCCCATAATTTTTTATGAAACACTATTTTCATAATTGATTATTTATATGGTGATACTTTTAAATGTGAAAATATTCTGTTACAAGACATTAAGAAGTATTAAATGATCTTAAATCATATTTAAAACCACAAACTTTCTTCATTACTTAAGACACTTTACATCGATATATGTTTTTACTTATTCAATAGATTAGAATTGTGACCTTCTTTGTAAACTCAGATTTTAAACAAGTCTCGCTTCCATTAATTAAAAAACATGAAGTATGTCATTAAGAGCTTATGTGCCTTGGGTTTCCTCTTTTAAATGCACATAATTCTTCTTTAACCTCAATTTCTCAGTAAAAGGGAAAGTTAGTTCATTCTTTTAGAAAGATAATTTATTAAGTTTCCTGAAGAAACTTAAGTATACATTCCTCATCTCCATAAATGTCAGAAGTACAGAAGTATTGTTTATCTAAAATATATTTTAATTTTTGATTGATCTTTCAGAGTTTGTTTTAATTAGGATAGAGATAGAAATGAGGTAAACTATTATGTCACCTTTGAATTCCCAGTAGGACATTTTTGCTTAAATTCAGGTGGTTATATTTTGCTATGAATCATTAAGAAAATTTTCACTGATCTGTGACATATTTTAGTCCTGTACAACTATGATTTATAACACTGAGGTTATTTTAGTGCTGTACAACTGTAATTTATAACGCTGAGGTTAAAAGACTAATTTCAATAGAGCATTAAATTTACATACATATATATATATTTAATTAAAAATAAGCAGACACATTTATAACAAGCACTTTGTACATACAAGATAAATTTTGTAGGTAAAATGGCTTTCCTGTGGATAATTTAGATATGTCCAGAAAATTAGATAATGTGGGTAATGAACACAGAATAAATTTCTTTTCTACCCCAGAGTATTTCTCTGTTTCTATCATTTCTAGTTTTAAAAAAATCATTTCTGACACTTAACTAAAGAGTGTTTCCTATCGCTCCCTTTCTTCTGCTTACTAGTTCATATTACCCAGCTTACTCGTTTTGCTATTTCTTTAGATGCCTTTCCTGTCTCTGACTTCTGATCTCTATTCTGCCCTCTCCCTCCTTCTTGGGTACTAATATGTTATTTTTTTTTCTCAAAATGTTTTCACAGGTAAATACATTTTTTTTTGAAAATTCAAAAGATTTTATTTTTTAATATTTAGAAATGTATTACATAGTGAATCAGTGTCACTTTAGCTACTTTTCTGGGCCTCCACCATCTTCTTAATGGTATTTACATCTAATTTGAATATAATTTATGGCATTTTATAATTGTTCATGTGGAGATACCTGAAAATCACAGTGGCAAAGCACAAAGTTTTCATGATATTGATCCTCCCTCAGTGCTGTCCAACAGAACTCTGCCACAATGGACATGTCCTCCATCTGCGCTGTCCAATATGGTAGCCATCAAACACAGATGGCTACTAAGCACTCAAAATTTAGATAGTGCAACTAAGAACTGAATGTTAAACTTATTTTAACTTTCCTTAATTTGAATATGAATAGCCCACATGGCTGGTGGCTACCATAGTGGAGAGTGCAGCTGAATGACTAGCAAAGACTTACATTTCCTAGTTAACTACACTTCTGTCGAGAATCAGTGACCTTGTTACCAAACACTGCCCTATATGGATTGAGCCCAAATTCTATTTTCATCCATCTTTCCATGAAAAGACCTCCAGAACAACCTGGAGAAATGTCTTAAAATATTTTTAAATATGTCAACAGGTGAATTACCAAATTTAGGAAATGCCATCTCCTCCATTGAGCCATCCCTGCCCTTTCTCATATTTCTCTGCTCTTGCCCTTGCTGCCGTGGTTCCTTCCATTTTCACAGTTTCCACAGCACTTATGCCTCTTGCACAGTTCTTGTCAGATTCTACCCTGCATTACTATTATTTACTTGTTTTATCTCCTTTTCTAGACACTTTGAGCGCAGGACTCCGAAGTCTGGCTGATGTTTGCATCTCCCAGACCACTTAACATAGTCACTTATACAATCAACATTGCTCAGTGGCTGGATGTATGGCATCTCCATCTTCTTGCGAAGGCTAGAAGGTGACCGTCAGTTGGAGGTCTCCCAGAGTCTCCACTGTGTGTCCAGAGCTTGAATAAGTTGGGTGACCTCATTCTGAAAAGGTTACCTTTGATTTCTGTTCACAAGTGGCTCGGGTGAACTCTGACTTCACACTCATTTGACACGGCCTTCCTCTGTAAGCAGTTTGAAGATTTCCTCTGCTTTGTTCTATTTCCTCTGTTTGCCATTTTTGCTTCTAAAACTCATAGCTCTGTGATGAGCCCTTGGCTTCAAAAGCAAATTACTTTGGTGGGAGGGATATCGTCTTCAAATTTATATTTTTACAAAATGTTACAGTAAACTAGTGATGACCACGAGGACCTGTTAAAGGAAACCCCATTATATTCTTTTTATTATCAAATCTTCAGTGAATTCCATTTTAAGTTGATTCTTCAGGGTCTAAAAAGCAATAATAGTAGTTATGACTGTAAAACTGTAGTGTGATTAGAAAACAACCACACAGAGAATGTAAATGTTGCCAACCAGAACAAACAGGTGAACATACATCGTCAATGGCTTCTCTCGCTGATTCTTGTACTGCGCTGGGATTACAAATGCAGTGATATTTCCATGCTGGTTTCAGAACTGTCTCTGTTGAACATCTGTGTGCTCAGAATTATCCGTGTTCTATCCCTTTGACCTGTTTTATTTGAACTGTTCTGGACGTGAATTTTTTTAGTCACTAAATCTAAATTCAGGGTGTGAATCACAGCTGGGCGATGATAGGTAATTGGACAGGGAATTTACCAGGGGCATGAGAGCATCAGAGATCCCATTTTCTCAAAGGAAATATATATATATATATTTTTTTTCAACAACAAAAAAAGGAAAGTCATATTGGGAGGGGAAATTTTTATTTTTTACTTTTCTGGAGATAGTAAGTAGATTTAAAAAAAAATTCTGTTTCAGAAATGGGCCAAATGTTTTAACAAAGTACTTAAGATTATGCAGCCAAAGAGTAAATTTTAGTATTTTCTCAACACTTAAATTAATGGGCCTTTTAAAAGCAGATGTTCTGAGAATCAGATATATGAAATATATTGGTCCTTCATCATGGGCTGCTTTGCCATGATGGAAATCACAGCACTCAGTAGCTACAACTCTTTTATGCACAGTGACTCAATACAATTTTAGAAAATGAAATTGGGAAACTGACATTTTCCAACATCACTACACTCACTGTCTTTTGGAACTATTACTTTTTGTTTTATAAGTATAATAAGCAATCTCTTTTGATTATGGGAAGTAGAGAAGATGATTTTTTTTGTCCCAATTACAGAAACAAGTTTCTTCTTCCATTCATTTCATCAAAGTGTTGGCGTTCAAAGAACAAAGCTAAAGTAAAATGTGTGTTTGTTCCACAAAGAGCACACTCCAAGCATGGAGTGACGTGAACGGTAATTAGAGTTGTGCTAATGGGGTTTTAACACACAGTGGACAAAAAGTATTCTCTTAAATTCATTCAACAACTCACTCAGCCTTGGCCCTGGTCCTGGTATAACAATGTTGAATCAAGCAAAATAAACAGTATTTTGGTGAATGGAAGAAATCAAAGTGCTTCACACATGCTTCAGTTTTACCCTATAAATATTTGTGTAACCATTTCCAATTAAAATTTCTGGTAAAGATTATTTAAAAACATTTTGGCACTATTAGTTATATATTTTTGATACATATGTAATGTCAGTCACTACTCAAACTACTCTATATAAAACCATTTTACTCAACTTTATAACATTGCCAAGTGGAAAAAAAGGTAAATTGCCTTAAAAATAGAGAATTTCAAATGGAAATATTTCTCTGAAATTTGCTGAGTCTTTCCTGGACTAGCTAATTCCTTCCCAGTCCTTACACCTCCATTCTCATTATTAGGAGAATTACTTAGCATATGGTTTAAGAGCAGATAGTTTGGTAAATAATTGACCCAAGGGTTTTATTTGGCCCCAAGCTTAAAATGAGTCAATGCTGTGACACAGATGTTGAAAAAAACAAATCTTACATAGCATTAACAAAAGTATCATCTCCAGATGTTTTTACAATACTCTGGAAATACTAAAAAGACCTTGATGAAATGAAGTTCCACAGGGGGGATAGCCATGGGGTGGGGGATTTATAAGTCTTATTAGATGAAGAATGATTGATGAAACAAGGCATACAGAACTCAGAAAAATATAAATTTAGGTGTTTATAGTTAAATCTATAGACTTTACTGATATAAATATCTATATCTATGCCTATTCTATATCTACATCATCCATCTATATCTATATCTTATTAATGGGAGAGAAGTCTTACTATATGCAACTCCAACAGGTAAAATGAGATCAATGGTTTGAACACAGATGTCTCAGCTCCTTATAGTTGGGCCTTTCTACCCATGAGAGGTAATAAATGGAAAGAGGTTCTTTAAATAGAAATTAACTGTTGTCAATGATAGTGGTCAAGTGCAAATTGAGAAAGTGTCTGTCAGTGACTTCATAGAAGGTATTCACACTCTATGGCCTCTACTCTTCCAATTCTAAGATTCTGTTAGATTCTTTAATAATCTTATGTTTATTATTTACTTCAGACAAATTGATTTCATTCATTTTATTAAGTTAAGAAAAAATCTAAACATACATCATTTCATTAGAGACAATGACTATTTAGCAAAACATTTCAGAATAACTGAAAATATTTCTAAGTATAATTCTGGAATAAAGAAGGTGAAAACCAGCCATATTTTTGCCTTTAAGTGTTTTTAGTTCAAATTATACCACAAGGAATGCACTTTATATAACTATATTTTTATCTCTGAGCAATTTTCATTTTTGTACCAGAACCATGAACAACTCTAGATTTGGAGTCTGGGCTAAGAAGTTACCAATGAGAGAGCTAGATGTGGGTAGTGCATGGAGCTTGACTAAGTGGTCACGTTAGGATCTGAGAAATATACAAGGGTTGGGCAGGCAAGCAAGAGGCTTAGTAAAACTATCAGAGAATAGGTATAAGGAGATAACCCCAGAGTCCCTAAAGGGTGAAGCAATCTTTTGCCTCCATGAGGAAAATTTCTTGTTGGGACCAACAAATGGAAGCAGGAAGTATAAGAGCCAGACCGCAGCCACCCTGGCAGCTACAATCCAACCACTGATCCAGCTGAGCTGGCTGTTGGGTATGACAAGTAGTTTAATACCAAGAATTTATAGGACCGCCTTTCTACTTAAACTTTTCACAATAACAAAGTCCTGCTGAGAACAGTCTTTCATAAGCATCTGAGTGTCATCTTCCTATCTTCCTACTGTTTTCTATGACAGTCTTTCTCCTCAAATCCCCCACATCACTATTGACTACACACCTTGAACGCAAACATTGCAGATAACTGGGGCGCCAAGATGCCAAAAAGGCAACTATACTCTTGATCTGTACTGCACTTTTGTTGGACCTTGTGTAACTTTTTGCCTTACATTTTATCAGTATGTTGAAACAGACAGAAAATAAGAATCATAAGATCAAAGTAAAAGGAACTTAAGATCTCATTTGTCCCTCACTAATTAATTTCATTCATTCTTGATTTATAATTGATTGGTACTTTTTGCACAGTTTGCATTTCCATTGGGTAGGTTCAGAGACTCTTCCTCACTTTTCTCTTTTCAACCCATCTTGTATGCCATTATCAAAGTTAATGTTTTAGAGCCCACATATAACTATGCTGTTTCTTTTCTAAAAATCATGTTTAGGATTGAGTTTTTCTTCTTTGTAAAGCAATCAAGCAGATTTTTTTCTACCATCCATCTTGTGCTTCATATACTTCAGATTTTACTCATGTTACATAAATGCAACATGTAGGTTAACACCTCTGTGTTTGTTTCTTTTTCTTTCTTATTTTTTGTTCATACTCTCCTATTCTTGGAATACTTTTTCTCTCTAGCATTCTTCCCTGTATCTTTCTCCTCCACCTTTCTGCTAGATGACATATAACTTACCCTTCCAAACTTAACAAAAATCTACATTTTCTGGAAAGCTATAACTGACTTTTTAAAAATATTAATCATTACCTCTTTCATGTTCCTATGTCTGTACCTCTGATGGTGAGCGTGATCATAATATTGTATAAGTTTGTTTTGTGTAAATCTTTCTTTCTTCATCAGCTCCTTAAGGATGGAGACAGTGACATCTATTTCTGTAGTTCCAGGGTCTGGCACATAATAGATATAAACTAAGTAACTTTTGAATATTTATTGAATCATACCTACTTACTAGTACTATTTCTTGGGTCCCTTTTGGCTCTAAAATTCTGTGGTTCTTGTTGATTGTATCGGGATATAAATATGATACAGTTCAGATGAAATTGGCACCACTGTACAACGTCTTATAAATGGCAAATTAAATTGCCTTTTGGCTTGCTAAATAGGAAAAACCAAGCCCAGAAACTACATGGTTCTAGGTCAATTTACCATTTACTGGCTCTCCAAAGTTTATATGGCTTTTGGTGGCTGAAAGTAACTACTAGTCTTGTCCTTCTTTGTACGATTTGGCTATGGTTTTGTGAAGACATCCTGATAGAAACAGCCAGGGGGCATATAAGGAGAGTGAGTGCACATGTATTTTTGATTTCTTTTTTCTCTGCTGCATCTCTACCACATATGAGTTATGGCAAAACCAAGGAAAAGTATGGGAGGTATATGAGGTTATTTGTCTCCTCTAGCCAAATGAATTCCCTATCAGTGGATATAGTGTCATAATTATATGAAATAAATTTGGCTAATGTTTATAAACATCTGTCTAATGTTTTTTATTTCACATAATTATTATTAAAAAAAAAACATTCTTAACACTCGAATAACTCTGGAAAACAGCCTGGAAATGAATGTCACTATTAAAGTAAATATCAGAAAAAGATGATCTCGCTACAGTTGTGTGTAGCCAGGGAAAATAGGATTCTTTCTGATAGTCTGCATATATACATCAAGTCTCAAACATACAGACATTTACTCTTTTCTCCATCCACGTTCCCTCAAAACAATGGCAAGCTCATATCTGACATCAAGTGTTTCCTCTTGGGTTTTGCCTAAGCTCCAGCTTATTATTTCTGGCACCTTTCTCATCAGTGCCTAGTGGTTGCAGCCACAGAATTTAGCCAACAATGGCTTTGGCCAATGGGTGTAACTGGAATTGAGGCACATATGGGAGGGTTAATCTGTTTATCATAGCAGCAACCAGCAGAGGGTCTGTAAGCATTTCCTTTCAAAACTGTCTTGCTGAGAGTTTTGAAGTTTGATCTTTTCAATTTTCCTCTGGCTTAAAATTCATCATTAGATATGTTTGGCTTTTTTAAAATTAAAATCTAGACTATTCAAAACTTTTAGAAATATGGTTTGGCGACTAACGCTTCACTGGTTTCAGGGGGAAAAAAGGAAATAAGATTTACTTAGATGTCATATTTCTTTTCTGCATCATTCAAATTATTAAGTTTTTAACCATTTTGTTATTGTGTCACTTGAAGGGAATGAATAGTGATCAAAGTTCAATTTTCTTAAAAATTATACCAAAGCCACTCTGTACTATGTTGGATAAGGATTTTAATAAATAATTCTTGTTTATAATCTTGACTACACAACCCCAAATTGACAGCAGATTCATTTATTATGCCTAAGCATGATGACTTTTAGAAGGCCTACCATTCTCATTGACCTGAAAAAAGATTTATATTGAGATATCCCATTAAATATTATAGGAATTTGGCAGAGGCACCAAAGTTCACCGGCCTGGTTTTAGTTCTGGAAAGAGAATATAAGATCCAAAAATAAGCAGTCTAGATCCCAAACATCTACCAAAGAGTTCCTGGGTTTCTTTGAAGATTTCCAAAATCCTCCTCTTTCTACTAACCTAGATCTTACATTTCCTTAAGGCTTTCGATAAGTGCAGTCTACTTGTGCATCTCACTTTATAAAATGAAAAAGTTCCCAAAATAGTTAATTTAAACGGAAAAAGTGAGAACTACGATTTACCAGGTACTCTCATATTCAAGACATGGCACTAGACATTTTGTTTTCTTCACTTTGTCCTCACAGCGGCCCTGCAAGATATGGGTATTATTCACGTTTAGCAAATAAGTAACGTGGGAGGCTCAGAAACTACAGGAATGATTCAAGGCTGTAGAGACAATAAAATGAGGCCTTAAAATCAGCATCTCAAGAGTATCTGATGCTAAGTCCTGTGCTTTATCTTTTATATCGTGAGGCCATCACCCATTAAATTTCTTCAAACATACCAGAGAAACTGACTACTTTAAGAAATCCTATCCCATTCTTTTGAATAATTATCAAAATTTTTTAATATTAAAACATTGCTTATTTACTTTAAGTATTTAAAATATTGTACACTATGTGTTCTGAGAGATGATCTATCCCTCATATTCCTCATGTATTGCCAAAAGGGCTTTTTAACAGGGGAACACGGGTGGGCTTCATAGAATCAATGACACACTGCAGTTGAAGGTACATTTTATGTGTATTTGCAAAAACACATGTTTAATGAGGTCACATGTCCAGTATTTCATTATATTCTTTAGGGACAAAAGTTTAAGTGTCATTGCTCCAAATAGCTAGAAGATTTATTGCTTAAATAAATATAAAGAGAGATATTTCAAAATAGTTCCCCTGCTTCAGAGAATTTACAGCAACATTTTCCTATTGAATAGATATTTGAGAAAAGAGGAAAGAAAAACTAGTAGAAGACATTTAGCACATTTAATTTTGAAGATTACAATAGACAATGGGGCAACCCAATTTAAACTAGAAATCCTGGAAATTAGGCTTTATCTCTGTGACCAATAAAGTTAAGCTTGTGTATAATTGTTTGTTCATTTGAGAGTTAGCTCCATAATTTATATGGAATCATACCTGGGTTAGCTCCCAACACTTAGCTATAAAAGTGCTGTATGCAACACTCAAGAAGTCAAAGGAGAAATGAGGCAACTTGATGCCTCTGAAGAGAGGAACTGGATGGTAAATGGCTCAGGCAAGTGTGTGGCTTCTTTCATGTCAATTTGGTCTCTGTGACTTCGGATACAGCAGACTACAGAGCAGTAGTCCTCAAAGTGCAGTTCGTTTGCTAATGGACATACACAACAACTATCTTAGGGACATGAGAACATCCACAGTCTTTATGGAAATCAATTTCAAATCTTCAGTTTCCATACTTGATTAGTACTAATGTGGATCAGTCTGAGAATTTGCCTCATCAAAAGGTTCTCTTTACTTGCCTCCATTTTCAAACTCACCCTTTCCATTTTACCAAAAAGGAAAAGAGGGCATAGTTCTTGCCCATTTGTATTCTTACCATGATGCATTGCCCCAGAGTGGAAAACCTCCAGAAGGAAATGAACAGTATTGCAGTCGGTAGTTGGAAGGGAATGACCAATTATTATGGGCAAACCCTTTGAAATTTAATAGTTTTCCAAGTATTTGCTTTCAATACAACTGAAAGAGCACTTAATCAAATTATCCCATTACCTTAAAATATTATTTTTGATAACTAGATCACCATGTGATATTTGGCCTGTGACTGAGAAGGGATTTAGAGAATCAAAACCACTACTTAATTCTTTTTATTCCTACCTGTTTTGTAACTTTTTTTTTTTTACACAATGTTTTTATTAAATAAGGAAAAAGTAGTAAAGCTTAGGCTGGAGTCTGTCTCATTCTAACAATAAATAATATTTATCCTTGAACACATAAACTAAATTTAATAGTCTCATCCATTTTATTAAAACATGCAATTCCAAAAAAAGTGTTTTATAGTTTGTAATTATTTATACATTATTTATTTGTTATTTTGATCAATTATCTACTACTAATAATAGTACTTATAACTCAACCAGAAAAACATCATTTAAAACTCATAACCTTATGATCATAGAACATTTTTAAATCTCTATTTTAAATTTCTGTACATATTCTATTACAGAGTACTATGACAGGATAAACAAAACTAGACTTTCAAGCTTAAAACATATTACATTTGAATAAAAGTCTCTAATTCATGTGGAAAGGAAATATGAGTTCAAGAAGAAAAAGATAATGTAAAATTTTGATGTATTAAAGAAGGAATTGTCCTGTGTTTTTCAAGTGAGTAATGGTTGGTGGGTATCAAATATTCTTAGTATTATGTTCAATTGGATGCATTTAAAAGAGTGATGAAATGGTAGTGTATAAAATGTTTATATTTATAAAACACTTTCTTATATCCTCTACAACCAGCAGGGTGGATGATAAATTTGTAACAAGTACCTTGAGAGAAAATCTCTGATTTGTAGCATTTCCTGACTTCCATAGTGTAAATATTTCCCCTTTAGCTGATTTAGAGCTACCAGTAGTTTAACAACTCGATGGCAAAATTCCTGAAAACTGAACAATTGGCCCTCACAAAGCTGTACAAGCCAGCTCCAGCACACTGCTTATAATATATAATATTGAATGTCAAAATAAAAACATATGAAGGCTGTATCATTTTTCAAGTTTCTTCATTTGGAAGCCCTTGCCAAAACTTTTATAATAAACTTATTTGAACTATAGGTGAATCTTCAGTCTTATGTGCTCCCTAAACCCCAGCCTTAAGCATTTACAGTGATCTTGTTTTTTTCTTCTATGTTGATTCTTCAAATTAGCTACGCCTGAGAATTACCTATGAAACTTCGAAAAAAATTAGATTCTAAGGTCCCTCCTCATTCCTACAAAATCAGAATCCCTAGTGGTGGGGGGCATCTGTCCTCATTTTAGCGAGCACCACAATGAGCTGGAGGCAGGAACCAGGCGGAAAGTACTGCTCCACAGGATTGAAGTAAGGGAAATAGAAACAGAGATAGAAGTTTTCTCTCACCTTTTAATGTAGAACATCTAGAAAACCTCAACAGGGCTGGCTTTGTGTTTTTTTACTAGAGAATTTGGGGAAACTTTTGAGTCTATTTCCTTCTGTATTGAATGAATAACTAATTCCTGGGTTACATTTTGAAGCAAGACAAACTGTTTTCTGAGATGACTATTAGAAAGAAATGGTGATGCCTGAGATCTTGACCTGAAGTCAAGGACTGTCCCTGGGAAGCATCCTTTCCCCTGAAAATTCTGTTTCTGTACCTTACCCTAGAATCCTCATCCTGCCCCTCGTCAACCTATGTGACTTCCCCCACAGCACACTTCCAATCACATTGGGAATGTACAAATACAGAGAACAAAGCATTATTTCAAATCCAAACCAATATAAAACAACAGCAACAAGTGTTCTTCCACAGATGTGTATTTGTGAGTTCCACACTTAGCTCTCTCTGGGACCTATATATGATCATTTATTAATTAGCAAGAGCAGAGCTTTTCTACAGTGAAGTCAGTTCTGAAGATGGCTAACTGTGAGGTCTTCGGGTTTCCTTTTCAGGGGTTCTGTGCACCATTTAAAAGTCTAATCCTGGGCTGTCTTGGGCTTTACTGAGTCTCAGAGCCCCATTCGTGGTGTTCACCCATCCTTTGTGAACTTCACTGTGTGTTCTCAGTATTGTCTGCATCTATGCATGATAATGACTCCATCACATTTAATAATAGTAAATTATTATTTACAGAACACTGCCCTCTCCTACTCTCACTTTCTTCACCTTTTTTTTGGTTCCTGCAGTAGGTTTTTCAATAGATAGTCCTATTAATTAATCCTAATATAGGACCGAAGATGGTCTAAATCTTTTCTGAGAGTGTGAGAATTACTCTTCCACTACTGCTCGGCATAGCAGATAGCCTCTGAGAACTAGGACCTGACAATTGGATGGGGCTTTCCATTTGAATTTCCTTTGTCACTCCCTGGAGGCCCTTGGAATATAAAGTGCTTCCTCATAATCATTACAGGAGGATATATTCTCATTCAGGGCATATTAAAGCATTTGTGTGAGCAATTACTATCAGACATTTCCTGCTGAGACATTCCCAGGTGCTAGAGAAGTTTACTTGTTTGCTATGGGAAAACATATTACTCACTTTAATAAGTTCAGTGTCTTTTGTCTTAATAGCTAAATTTCTCACGAAATGTTATAAACAAACATAAAAGTACAGAGAATAATATGACAAACATCTATGTGTTTACAGATACAGTAAAATATTATAGATGTGATAAAACATTACAGATTTAACTGAAGGTTCTCTATAGCTCTTCCTGGTCCCATTCACCTCATCCTCTTCAGAAGAAGCCATTCTATGATGGATTGTTTCTTTCTTCTACATGATTTTATATTTTCAGTATATGCATATATTTTCATAAATAATATGAATAATGAATTTTTTGAAACTTTATATTTGTGGAATAATATTGTATGTTTCAATCTACATTTTTCATGACTTTAAAACATTTTTGTGAACAGCATAGAGTTTTAAGTAGTTCAAGTTTACTTATTTTTTTCATATAGGTATACATGTACTTCAATGTATTTATTTATTTTAGATTTTTTTTATAGTTTTTTATTATTCAAGAAATTGTAAAATGAGTGGTTTTTTTTACATGTCTCCTTATGTATGTGGGTGTACATTCTTCTAGATCTTATACCTAGAAATGAAATTACTTGGTAAAAGCTCATTTTTATCAGGTCAACTTCACTATGTCACAAAGATCTTCCAATTTGTTATCTTCTAACTAAAAGCCTTAAAGTTCATTTGGCACATTTTGTTTTTTGCTCAATCTAAAATTAATTTTCTGTGTTGTGTGAGGCAGGGATCATTATTTTGTTCAATATGTAAAATCATTTGTCTTAGAAAAATTTATTGACTAATTTATCTTTTCCCCACTGATTGTATCCCACTTCTTTAGTATACCGACTTTTCACATTTCTGGGTTCTCTATTCTGTTCCATTGACCTCCCACCTCTGTGTCAATACCACACGCTCTTTTTCACTCTAGGTGTATATTCAGTCCGGACAGCTGATAGCAACTTTCCCGAAAGTATCTTAGTTGTTCTTGGTCCTTTCTTTTTCTATATGAATTTTATCATTATCTTTTGAAGTTTTGCACATATTTTTACTAGGATTTTTATTGGAATGTAATGAATTGTAGAATAATTTTAGAAAAATCAATACCTTCAGATAGTGGAGTTTCTTGTGTATAGGACTATTACTGTGCTCTTTAACATTACTGATTTCATTATATTTTGCACAGTAGATTTTTAGATTTATTCTGGTATAGCTGAAGGTTATTATTGTCATTGTTTTTCCCCCATCACCAGAATTTATTTTACTGTTTAGCATTTGATGAGCTCTTTCAGTCTGAGTCTTGTGACTTTATTTTAGAGAAATTTTAATTATTCTTTATTTTATTGTCTTGATTCTATCTTTCTGAAATGTTTTTAAATAGATGTTTAAATTCTCCATGTCCCTTAGTTCAAGTTGTCTGTGTTTTTGCTCTACATTTTAGAATACTTTCTTGAATTTATTTTCCAGGTTATTAGTCTATGCTTCAGGCATGTCTATTCTAGAATTTGGTCCATGTACTAGATTTATAGAATTCAGTAATCATACATTTAATTTCAAAGAACTTGTTCTCCTTCTGTGATTGTCATTTTTTAATAGCAGATTTTTTCTTTAATAGATTAAATATTCTTTTGTATCCCCGAGAGTAGTATTAAGAATATTTTAAATTTCTTCTTTCTTCGGGATCTTCAAAGGTATCTCTTTGTTGATCTCTGTTTTTCCCTTTGATTTTTCTCAAATACCTGTTGTTCCTTATTATTTATATATTTGCATGAAGGACTAGGCTGATTGGGATAGGTAGTGAGTATGAATTTTCTCAGCTACTATGAATGTATAAGTGGAGCCAACACTAACTACCTCACTTAAATTTTCAAAATAAAAATGTCCATGCCATACAGCACAACATCTACTTCCCTTTTGGGCCTAGATGCTTTGCCTTTTCCTTTTTTACTCCCTTCTATGATTGGTATTGAGACCTGGAGTTGCATACTGGCTAAACCCACAGAATTCTGCATCTCTTTCAGCTTGTATTGCAACTACACCATACATTAGCTATGTAACCTTGGGCAAGTCATCTGATATCTATGTTTTGCTTTGAAGTGGGGATCACCCATACAAGAGTAACATTTCCATATTAGATTATATCATTTGAGATATTTGACATGTGATATATATATCTATATAATGGATACAATAGAAATATCATATAATATTTCAGAGGAACTAATAAGATGGAACACGGTCCACGTTCTGTAACTGAAAATGTAGACCTTGTGCAGAGAGTACAGGGCTCAAGAGGCCAGAGGCTGTGGTTCTGACAGCTGTTCAAACACAGATTTGTTCAGTTGCTTTGAGTAAATTACTTAACCTTGTCTATAGAATGTTATTTCCTGTCCCCTGCCCACCTCCGAGTTGCACTGTGAGGATTTATAAGAAAGCGCTTGAGGTTTTTGGGCATTTATATATATATCTTGAACTCTATCAGTGTATAACCTTGACAGAAGGTTATACACTGATACAGCTGTAATTGCTCAATTACCCTCTGGAAACACATTCTCTAAGCTAGTGTTTTTGAGAGATCCATGGCCCATGTACATTAGAATAACCTGGGTCTCATTGTTAAAAAGATTCCTTAGGCTCAGCCCAAACCTGCTGAATCCAAATTATTATAGATGGGCCTGATAATCATAATTTTTTTAGTCTTTTCTTGGGTCTTAACCAGACCAAGGTTGGAGGACCACTGCTTTAGGCCAGGGAGCTCCCCATGCCTGCCAGCAAAAGGGTTATCAATGTTCCTGTCAGTTTACATTTATTTTTATGTTAAAGGATGACCACAGTTTAAAATAGAAAACTGATGTTTAAATCAGCATAACTAGGATGCTCACAAATGACAGCGACCAAACTTTTGGGGCAAAAATTGGCTTGGTCTGTAGCATATGTTTATGGATGATAATATCTAAGTGTGGGAGATTGTCCTACATTTCTTTCACCTTCATTTGGAATTTCCACGTGAATACAGTTTTCAAAGCAAAATTTGGTAGTTTGAAGAATCATTCAATGAATCCTCTGCAGGGGGAACTCGGTAAGAAGGAACTTGAATCTCCAGGTCCTTTTAGTTCTTGCTGTAGTCAAATTATAGAGAAGAGGAAAACTGCCCTGGCCAAACAAAACTTGTATAAGAGGTCCAGCCTTAGAAACCTCTTAGGGACGTGCCAAGGTGCTAATGAGACTTTTTGGCTTAAGAAGCCTGGATACTAGAACTATGCAGACACACAGAGGAAATCCTGTTAATTGTTGCCCGTCAGTCATTTGACTCAGGGTTCTTTATGTGAGACAGCTGCTTTACCCTCTGCCTTCACTGCTGCCTACAGTGCCTAGAGTCAGCTTGGGGACCTTGTGCCTTCCGGATGATGAGAAGCACCAGAGCAAGCTCTAATGTCCCCCTCTTCCTCTTCTCTGTCCTAGCTCCCTCACTGATGTGTGAGAACACTCGAACCACTTGACCCACATTGTGAAGGTCTTTCAGTCTTAACATTAAAGGAAAAGTAGTAAATCCAGTGCCCATATGTCTTGATGAATGTTTTCTGTCATATACTTTGCAATTGGGGTTCTAACAGAATTGATTTCATTATAGCAAACGACTGAAAAAAATCTGTTTTTTTTTTTTTTTACTAAATGAGATGCTTTTGAAAGGATTACATTTAATTTATTGTTTTTATGATTTTGAAACCTCTTTCACCAGGATTAACACAGTTTTGACAGACAGTACTTTAGTATCCTCTTGCTTCATTAGTTTCCTGTCAAAATCTATACAAATATACTAATGAAGTAATGGATATTTTAAAAATCACTGATTTATTCTGAACCAAAGCCAAACAATTCCATATAGTATCATCATTAAGAGCAAACAATAACCACATATTGAGCCATGGAACACTGCAGGTCTTACTCCTTTAAGGCCTCTACTACAAATAGATTAGAAAATACCTAAGCATGCTGAAAATGTTTCAGTAAGTGATTATTTTTATAGACAAAAGTTAAGTGCATTTTTTAGTCATCTGGGTGCTTCTGTGTTTGATCTTTTTCTGAGAACACACCATTGCAAATCTAAATAATTAAATATTCATTGAGTATGAACTTTAACTCTGTTTAATAGTTAGGATGAATATTATCTAATCAGAGGCTTGATTTCAGCATTTTCCAGGAATTATTCAGAAGTAGAAATGAAGAAAGCAGGCATTTTTATTTATAGTAGAGCAGAGAGTTGAAGAGACCTAGTGATTCAGAAAGTCAGTTATTGCAGTGCTGAATACTAACTTGTAATAATTAGCAAAATCCAACATCTGAATGAATCAATCGTATCTTTGTTTTCATCTTGCAGTTAAGGCAACAAGACCTTAATAGGTCTGTATGCATAAATGAGGTAATTACTTGGGTTTATTTTTCTCAGTCCTTACTCTCCTTTCTAACCTTGCAATAAGGGTTTTGGGTTTTTCCACTGTTCGTGTATAACTTCTATCAGATAATGGGAAACTGGGAGGGAAAAAGGCACAAATTCAATCAAATTGTCAGGGTGCTTGCTAAATGAGTTTTCATTCAACTATTTTTGTGACAAATTATGTTATATGTTTGACAAAATACTGTTAGTATTTCAATTCCATAATTATATAAATTGTGAGCTTCTTCAATGTATAAACCAAATTATATTTCTCTACTCTTCCATTCAGACTTTCTTTCTACCTGGCACACAAAAATTATTTTATAAATACTTTTGAAGTTAAATGAGCTTTCTCTACTCCTTGCTTTGAGATTCAAGTGTACAATCGAAAATTGGGTACTGGGGCAGAGAGTGGCTATAGCCCTTAAGGAACAAGAATTTGAAAGTGAAAAGTGAGTTTTCCTCTCAATACAATGTTCATGATCTGAGTTGCTGGGGATTAAGGGACCATTGCCTTTGAATGCTTCAATATACTAAGGAAAGAAAGTAGAGGAGTAGTAATAAGAATCTATAGACTCCGGGTTGGGGACCAGAAACGGCAGGCTTGAGAGATGATGTACCCATAATAGATGTGCTTTTTTTTTTTCTCCCTAATGAATAGGGAAAAATAGTTTCCCTATTTTTATAATAGGAAAACTTTACATTAAAAAAATCTTGTGTTTTGGTTTCTCTTAAATTTTAGTATATTGAGCAACCTTTGGCAATAATCTTTTGGAACTGACGAGAGGCTACCCTCTTGTTGCAACCTCAGTTCTCTGTTCTAATATGTACCAGTTACCCATATTGTTTTACTTTGAGCCTTTAGCTATTTGGGTTTGTAACCCCTCCCACCATTAGAGAGGCCTAAACCTTAAAATTAATCAGAACAAGTGGGATATTTTTTTGGCATTTTAAAACAAAGAGCTTGTAGTGAATTAAATTTGTACTTACTTGGAAGCCCCACCAGGAGCTCCATGCCTCTCTTGAGTACAGCCTTTCCCATCAGTAAACTGGAAGATCATTTAGGAGTACATAGTAAATGTGCCTCCTGATGTGTGTGAAAGACCTGGGGGTTCATCTCCTAATCATTAATAACCACAAAGGTCTGGTCCATGGTGTCAACTGATATCATCAGGGACATTGGTCAGGCATGATGAGGTGCTGGATGATACCTCTTTCTGCCATCCTGACCAATAACCAAGACTTTGTTTGCCTTTATATCCCATATTGGGGTAATTCTTCAAAATGGCAAAAATTATTTATATACCCATTTTAATTGTGGATTTAACATTCTAACATTGTTTGTGAATGGTCATAAATATCCATAGACTATAGTAATTTATAGTTGTGTTGAGTCTAGTCTTTGGAGACTGGTAGTCAGAACACTTACTCACTTCACAAGTTAGTGAGCTTGAGAGGCCACACATACCTACATCTCCATGTGGCATTGTTGTCCCATTTTTATTTTTACACATGCATTTTATGGTGGTATACAGTATATATTGTATAACACTACAGTTGTCTCAAAATAGGAAAATGTCATGGTTTGACTCATAGTAACTAAGCAATTTAACTAGGCCCTCAGTTTACCTCAAGTACAGATTTTAAATATTTTTTCCAGATTCGAGGACTATTTCTAGTAATAAATCATATGGCATGTTGGCAGAAACATTTCTCTAGGCTCTATCTGTTTTTAATTTTGGATGTTGTTAGTATATTTATTTCACTCCTTCATAGGCATGCTTCTCTAAGATCTGTGAGGTTAGTAATATTTTTATGCAGAGTCACAATAGCTCTGTGTCATTCATCCCAGTAATGTGCATGAGCTGAGAAGTTGGCTTGTCTTACCAATGCTAAGAAAAAATGCATCATGCCAAACTTCTTAACAGTGGCCTCTTCTCAGAAAATAAATAATTCTATGTTTTCTTTATGATTCATTGCCAAAGTTTAAATATTTATAACTTCAGATGAAGCAGGAATTGTGGTTTTGAAGTCCCAAAGCATAAGCTAAAGTCTTAAGCTCTATAATTAATAATAAACTACATGTTTGTACAGATACAACAGGTGTGTGGAAGATCTGTGCTACCTATTTGACAAGGAAAAGTGAAAATGAAATATTTAACATGCAGACCTATTTTTCCATTAGCAAACGGGTCTATTTTACCAATTTAATCACACTATGTAGAGATATAGGTGGCAATGATTTGAGGACAAAAAGTAAAGAGTCAGGCCAAGAAAAGCTGAGGAGACCAAATGAAAGTGTCAGAACAGAAGTAGTTCAATAGCTTGGTAAAAAATCAAGTCCAGAAAGCCACTGCCTAAGAAAGCTGAGCGAGACCACAAGTCCAAGGTCTCTGTGGAATAGTTTTCCACCATGGTGTCCACAGGAATAGACAGAGTAAGGGCAAGCAACTTAATAAAAGAACGTGTACAGCACGGCAGTTGAGACAAAGGGCTTGGAACAATTAGTTTTCCCAAATCAACTGCCTGTTCTCACTCTCTCTGGTTAGTGTCAATTCCAATATCATTTGACAACAGAAATACAGGTGAAGCTAACTGAAAACAACTGGAGGATAGTGCGAGCAGGGGTCAGGGAAAAGCCGCTGTTCTCTACAGCGCTTTCCTAACAATTCCAAGAAGGAATCATAGTGTCATTCTTGAATTCCCCCTTTCAGCCAGGTTTATTTCCAATGTAGGAGGTAACTTGTTTCTGCACTTTATGGCCAATAGCCAAGAACTGTTCTTTTACTTTAAAGAAACATCCATGAGGATGCAGAATGGGAATCAAAGAGCAAATGGAGAATGGAAAAGTTTGTGAAGCCAGGAATCACTCTTCTCCCCTACTTGCCCAGTCCCAAAGACCTATCCCACACCTTTCCTGATCCCAGACACCAAAGGACTGCCAGCCTCGCGAGAAGGCAAGCCTTTGGGAAGAATGAGTCCCATCTCTTTTGTGAAACTCTGGTTCTAATCCAATCATCTATCCTGCTCTCCTCATTCCCTTTAAATGTTTAGCTTTTTTTGCTAGCTCCCTCAAACACCATTCAAGCTTGAAATCATCATTCTTAGATCAGCGTTGATCCTTCAGAAGAATAGTATTAAGAATGATTTTGGCCTCCTCCATTAATTCATCTAGATCTGTCATCTGATATTACCCCGAGAGACTAGTAGAAGTTAGATGTGCTGATTTTTGACACTGTGTCTGGTCCAAAGCCAGAGTGAATTCCAAAGATTTAAAGCAAATGTCTCTACTATTCGGGAAGATATCACTGCTTACTTAGGGACTCTTGATACAGTCTGGTAAGTACTGTACTAATCACCACTATCTCTTCAGTAAACAGCTGTTGATTAGTTAACTCCCTCTGGGCTGTAATGAGCTAAATGTAGACCAGTGCTGTCCAATAGATATATAGTATGAGGCATAAATGTAAGCCACACATGTAATTTTCAATTTTCTACCAACTCCATTTTTAAAAGTAAACAAAAAGGTAAAATTAATTTTAATAATATTTTTATTTAATCTAATACATTTTAAATATTATCATTATACCATATAATAAAAAACTATTAAGAAATAAACTTATTAATAAAATATATTGCATTCTTTTTTGTACTAAGTTTTTGAAATTCATCCTGTGTTACATATGTACAGCACGTATCTATTTGTACCACTATGTTTCAATTGCTTAATAATCACTTGTGGCTGCTGACTACTATGGTGGACTGAATAGCTCTAGACTGAAATAGAGGTCTTTGGGGTGAGACTTTCTCTTCTTCAGATCTGCTGAAATTCCTTGGAGCCACACAGTTCCCTGAAACAAAATGATTTTTCTAAATCCTATACAATTTTTCTTTATTGCTTAAAATATACACTAAAGGTATTTCTGGACACTTTCCATTGACCGTAACTCTGACAGATTCTAATTTTCTGCTTTTTGCCAAGTGGGTGACAATCTTTGCATTTCTACCCTATTCGACCCTTCATCCCTCAACTCCCATCCCTGCACAGAGGTGAATTTTCAACAAATTTAAAGAGCCACATATTTTTACAATGGTGCCAAAATTTGCTCCAGACAACTCATCAGGTTTACCTAAATCTACAAAACAGAGGTGGGAAAAGATAAACTGTTTTTTCTGTTCTGCTGAATCTTTCTAGTACAGTGGTGGGTTCAGGCTGGTTTTTTGCTTGAATATCAGCTATGCCATTAATTGGGTGGTGGACAATCTGTATGTATTGTCACTTAGAGAAAAAAAGTTTGCTGAGATTACACAACATGTGGACCGATTTCCCATGAAGGTATCTGCCTCCATCTTAAAGCTGCTCAGGTTTAACTAATTATTTGTCTTGGCTTCACATCTTTATTTTTATTAGTGTTATAATCCCTTCCATTAACATATAAACTAACCTGTTAGTTTACTTCGGTTTTGTTTTGTTCATCACAGCTCTTAATTTTAGGATAAACCAATAATTCTCTATACGGTTTAATGTAAATGAGTATTTAGTATTATCAAATTTCTTACTGATGACTAACTACTGGTTCATTCGCAGAGTTTTGGAAGAAACGTTGCTCCCTCCACCCCTATCCCGAGATATTTTTCTGGACCTCAATATGGTTGGTGCCTTAGCTCTGAGTATTTAGGTCTCAGTGGTCTGGTAGACTTTCTGGTAACTATAGAATAAAGTAATCCCAACAGGAGCGAACATAAAGCTGTCGTGCGTGCAAGAGCCCTAACTTTCTAGCAAACATCATATGAAATAAGAACAAAACAGAGGGGATGAGTGACACCAGAACTAATATGATTGTCTTTAAGGAGGAAATATTTTATGGGTGAAAAAGGTGAAGGGCAATAAGAGGTAGAAATTTTCATTTAGAAAATAAACCACAGAAAGTAATGTACAACACAAAGAGTAGAGTCAATCATATGGTAATAACTTTGCATGGTGACAGGTGGGTATTAGACTTATCATGGTGATCGCATCATAAAATATATACATGTTAAATAACTATATTATACACCTGAAATATATATAATATTGTATCCCAACTATACTTTAATAAAAGAAATTTGTACTTCTGGGTATTTATTTAAAGAAAACCAAGATGATAATTCATAAAGGTCTATGCACTCCAATATTCATGGCAGCACAATTTACAATAGCCAAGATATGGAAGCAACCTAAATGCCCATCAACAGATGGTTCATATATACAATGGAATATTACTCAGCCATTAAAAAAAAAAATGAAATCCTACCATTTGCAACATCATGGATGGACCTAGAGTTTATTATGCTGAGTGAAATAAGTCCAACATAGAAAGATAAATACCATATGATTTCATTTATATGTGGAATCTAAGAAATAAAAAGAACAAACTAATCAAAAACAGACTAGCAAATACAGAGAACAATCTGGTGACAGACAGAGGGAAAGGTGTTTGGGGATCTGGGAGAATGGGGTGAAGGGTTAAAGAAGTACAAATTAGCTGTTGATAGATGGTCATGGGGATGGGGAGCACGGCATAGAGAATGCAGTTAACATTGATATAATGGCTAGGTGGAGGGCCTGGGGAAAGAAGGAGCAATTAGGGGGATCATTTTCTAAACTATATAAATGTCTAACCAATGTACTGTATACTTGAAACTAATAAAATAAAATTTAAAAAATTATTATTTTTTTTTTTAAAGAGAGAAATACATTCTCCCTATGACTCCAACTGATCAGAGAAGACTTATATGGTCCACAGTGAGAATTGCAGGTTTTTTAATTTGGCCACAAGAAAGCAGCCTACAGAGCACTTGGACAGAGGTGGATGAGTTCAAGAATGCCCTTCAATGGGACAGAGACAGCAGTAATGGAATCTAAGAAGGACAATAGGCCACACTTTCTAACACTTAGCAGATTCATCTGGAATGAATGCAGGAAGACATGAAAATCAATTTTTTCAGTTTTATGTAGGAGAATTAAACTAGCTTTATTTTAGATTGAGAAGGTAGATGTTTGATCAGTTCTTTTTCATTCCAAGATGCAGAGTAATAGCAGCGCACAGTATGGGCAGAAGAAAGGCAGTAAGAAATTTATCTGTTAAATTTTATTAAGATTTCCCCCATTAATGCAACTCCCTCTGCAGAGGATTTGTCCTATTAGTCTTCTTTTCTTTTTGGTCTAGCCTAATGCCTGGCACTAACTTTGTTTTTAATAAATTTTGTTCAATAATACCCAAATTTTAAAATTTTAATCATGTGTACCATGTGAAGAATGTTGAAAGACACACATTCAGTTAATATAAGGCAGAGAATGCCCTGGTTCAGCTAACTTGTTAATAATCAAACAATTGTTAAGTTATTGTAATACTTTCAAAGAAGTTGGGAAATGATTGCCCTGCCCCCACTGCTCCAGCCCCTCCCCCGATATGCAATCTCTTAGGTCTGTTCACTAAAGAATCAAGGCCCTTTGCAGCCAGGGTCTTAACTGGCCCTCACTTCTGACTGGGCAGGTTCTGGCAGTGCCTGGACCAAAATATTTTGAATATAACCCTCAAGTGTGTATAGAACAAAATCCTTTGGAAAAGCATATGACATTAAGTGTCTTAAGATATTTTATTCTCAGTGAAAAACACTCCTGAAAGGACTTTTAAGGGGTTTTCTTCATTGTTGTTGTTTTCATAAAAGTCTTGAGAGTACACTGCGAAAGAAACTAGCTGAAAATAGAAACACTTTTGTGAAAATAAATTCCATTCAGATTTCGTATGTGCTCTTTAAAACCTCATTTATCTTTCTTACAATTTGTTTTGTTGTGTTATTAAAAGATTTTCTGCATGAATCTGGTATTACAGTAATAGTATGTTTTAAATAGTATGGGAAAAACAAATGATCAGAGTTCATCAGGGGTGGAGAATATTTACAGATCCTCAATTAAATTTGCAGTGGTTGGTCACATGGAGACAAAAACACAAAAGACTACCTAAGGAAAATATGTGAGACACTAAGAGAAAAATTCAAGCTGTTAATCATGAACACTTCAGATGCATTTTGTACATGTAACTTTTTATACTACATTGTGTTATTATTTACCTTGCAATTCAAATCTTACTTTCCATTTTGTGTTTGAGAAGTAGAAAAATAGACAGATTATGAACAAGATTAAGAAGCCAACAAAAAAGAAAGATATTTAAAAAATTCTTGTAATGTGATTATGTGTACTTAAGCTGTCTCTGAAGTTTTGATATAACTAAGGGAATAATTGTTTTATAATTTTACTTTATACTATTGGTGAGAACCAGTTTTATTGCTGATTATTCCTTTTATAGAATGAAACTTCATTACATGACAGAAGATTGAATTTTATTAGGCAACTAAAAATGTAAAAACAGACCAACATAAGGTAATTTTTGAGAATTGGGTAATAGAGGGCTTGTTAAGTTTTCATTAGCAACTATCAATTGAACTCAATAAATAATTTTGATTAAGCATGGGAGAAAACTAGTCTGTTTTATAAGTCAAAATGCTTTCAATAATAGTGTTAAGGTACAAACAAATATATACATACAAAACTACTTTGTATTGAGATAAGTCCAAACTTAGTACTACGAGTCTCATGAATTTCAATCCTTCAAAATTAGTTTATAAGAAGACAAAAATAAATTTAAAAAATAGAGCTCGCAGTAAAAGCTCTTACCCTGAGGATTAAAGAAGCAGGTGTTGGGAAAATCAGACTTTTTTATTTGTGGGCCTGGTTTGCTCAGATTTAGAATAGGCTTTGTTAAGTGTTTTCTCCATTTGTTAACATTTTTTCAAAATCTTATTCTTTCCATTTCCCTTCAAAATCTTTCTTAGAGTCTCCCCTAAAACTTTTTTCTATTAATTATCAGTGTTAGTGATGAAATAGATTATTTTTTTAAATATAAATTTTTAAAATTAAAAATTATTGGAGTGACTTTAATAAAATCAAATAGGTTTCAATTGTATCATTCAATAATAAGTCATATATATATTTCATTGTGTTCAACCACCCAGAGTTAGGTTTTTTTTGTCACCAAATATTTGTCACCTTTTACCCCGCTCTGCTTCTCCCCTCTTCCCCTCCTCTCCTTCCTTCTAATAACCACTAATCCACTGTCTGTGTCCATGAGTCTCTGCAATAGAGTCTTAATGATACAACATAAAATTTGTTAAATGTGCTAAATAAATTCTAGTATTAAGACAGTGTAACTATATTTTATTTTTACTTCCTGTTTTTCACCTTATGAAGAGAGTATCATCTGAGAAGGATATTTGGAAGTAATGAACTTACAGAACAAGCTTCCAT
Organism: Macroglossus sobrinus; assembly: GCA_004027375.1. NCBI lineage: Eukaryota > Metazoa > Chordata > Mammalia > Chiroptera > Pteropodidae > Macroglossus > Macroglossus sobrinus. The sequence goes on from PVKZ01002197.1 coordinate 112,300, forward strand.
GTAAAAGATGAGGATATATGCTTGTCAGTCTATTCTCTTTATTTCAGAACCACTGTGTAATAGACTATAAAATAATTTAAAATTAGCCTTTAAGAATCATAGTAGAATGAGGGACTTTAATTAAATGGAATTAGAAGTGATTTTAGAAATCACCTAGTCTGGCTCTTTATTTCATAAATGAAGAAACTGAGGCCTGGAGAGGATCAATGACTTTTACAAGCTAGTTAATTACAAAACGAAAATGGCTACCAAGGATTCTTGTTTTTCCATTCCAGCCCTGTGAATGTCACACCATGCTACCTCTCTTATATCAGTAAAAACACAAGTATCATTGTAGAATAATGTGGTTTTAAAAGCCACTACCCAGTCTGCACATACATTCTTAAATAAGAGTATGTTTTAGAACACAGCCATTAAATAACGTATAGTTTTTTTCAGTTAACTCATTTTTTTCCTAGGTGGTCTCTATGTCCTCAGAAAACATAAATATTTTTGATGAAAAGCTTAAACTTTAAGGAAGAGCACTTGATGAGTAACATTAGAGAAATTTAAAAAGGAATGCAAACTTTTGTCAATAACTAAGGCACAATATTATAGCAAACTCTTGGAAGAACAGACTATGCAGCTCCAGCCACACTCAGACTTGTCAGAGTATGTACGTAGTGGTTTCTCTGTACCCACAAGGGCATAGAAGGTTGATTCTTTTTCTTCTAGTGAAACACATTGATAGAGCAGTGCAAATATTGGATTGGACGTAAAAGACCATCTTAAAGTGGATCATGTGTGACCTTGTGCGTTGCTCCCATAGTCAGATGGACGCCTCCTTCCTCTCTTCCAGCCTCCAGGCCAAACCCTTCTAAAATCCCATATGTTATTGCTTTGCAAAAATCAAATCTTATATAGTCGTCCTTGAATATGACCGTAATTTATACTTTGTTTTCCAGATGGAGAAAATCTTTGTCATAAAAATCAATAACTTTAAAATATATATACGTTAGTTAACAGCAACTTGGAAATGATTCAAAGTAAAAATAAAGCTATTTTCACCCTTAGTAAATCCAAGTGAATCATAAAACTTTCAGTGGTCTTAGGATCAAAATATAGACTGCTTTCTCTTCAGTTAATTGAAGTCACATAGGAATGTTAGATAATCTTACTACGTGGAAGTTCTTAAAATCTTTTATATTTTTGTTATGTATTGTCTTGAGTTTAAATTTCTATATAGAACTAAAATGTCAAGGTATATTTTTTAATCTAATTACACATTCAGAAAAACATTTCTCTCTAAATATCAAGAGCGAAGTATGTTAATTTTAGATATCCCAAGTTTGAAATATTGTAAGATATTTTATTTTTCTATTTAACTCTCATGCAAAGGTAACATACTTAAATTAAAACTATTTCTGTATTTCAGGCCACAATTTTGGCTTCCTAAAATATAAAAACAAATTTTGAAAACTAATAGAAAAAATCTGAGAAATAATTTCAGTGGAAGTTAAAATATACTAAAATATACATTTAGGTATATAGAAAAGGAGAATTCACTGACTGGGTTAAACTGAGAACTGCCTTTAAAATACATATTTTAATACATAAAATATATTTCAGGAGGTTATTAAGTTTCAGTACATGTTTACAATAACATTACAAGTGAAATAATTAATTGTATCATTATTGAAGCTGAGCAAAATACTAAAACAGTAAAAAAAGATAATGAAATAACATGTAGGTGGTGGCTGCTTTTATGTCTTTCCCAGTTTTTTTTAGCTATTTCAGATGACTTGCAGTTTAATAATTTAGTTTAAAAGCAACAATTAAGCTCTTTTTTCTATGTATCCAGTTTCTGTCTGACCATGCCTTTTCCATGTGTTCTCTTAGATGTGAGCTAAAAGACAAATAAGTAGTGAAACTATGAGTCTCTACCCAGCAAAAGGGAAAATGCTCTAAGAAAACATTTGCTTTGGATAAAACGATTTAATTGCAAAGCTCATGGTGATATTGTCAGGATTTATTTCAAGAGAAGAGCAAGAAGCAAAAAAGCAAAGAGGGCAGTGGCAACTCTGACATCCTCCTTCCTTATGGAATTTTCTCATCAGCAGTGAAGGGGCCAGGAAAAATCTGTCTTCTTTTGCTTTCCTTTGTATCAATTTCCTCTTGTGAAATAGGAAGTCTAAACAAAGGAATCTGGCTTTTGAAATCATCTCTCTCTCTCTCTCTCTCTCTCTCTCTTGCTCTCTCTCTCTTTCTCTCTTCATCATCACCATCTATATGTCTATCTATCTATATGACTATAACTATACACATGATATATACACATACATATCCCAGTTTTAGGTGTAATTAGATGTATTCTTTGAACAGTAAAATCTACTGTAGAGAGATTATAGAAGCTTCCAATTTTCCTGACACATTTCCAAACACATTTCAATCAACAGAATGATTGAACATTATTGTTGTAAATGAGCAGGCTCAGGATCAGTGATTCACCTATATATCTCCAAGACCCAAAATAAAGAGCCTTCCAACTTCAGACTTATGTTGGGCCAAGGCTGATTGAGAAAATAACATGAAATAGATGGTGAATTATGGATAAACGGTAGATTATATTTTTAAAAATTACAGAAGAAATCAGCTGTTGTACCATCTGTTTAGATACTCATCTTACTATCATTAAAACTTTGAAGGAATAATGTTTATTAGGTGGCTCATCAACATATTTATTTGTGATAGTATTTGAGATAGTAAATCTTTAGAATTGAAAGCTTTGTCATACCCACTAGGACAGGCAAGCAGGAGCATAAAGTGGTGCCATGGCCTTTAGTAGGTTCACAGGAGTGTCAATGTTATTCTTCTCTTTCTCTTTGACTATCCCAGTTGCCTCTCAGATCCAGATAAGAACCAATTAATTTCTAGTCAGAGATGAACAGAAGGAAGAAAGGGACATCTGATACCATTTTGGATAAAATAAAAAAGTGAACTACATAACAAGCACATTCAAAACATATGGCTTAATAGACTGAAGTCAGATGTAGAGGTGAGGATCTCTCTAACATGAACTTTGAGGCCCACCACTGGGCAGTGAAGCTTGTCTGAAAGAGTTAAAATATACCCAGACACACAGGCTGTTCCTTTTGTTCTTATAAGTAAATGGTCTGAAAGTCCTTGAAATTCTATTTTTGTTGTTGTTGTTGTTACAATGGAAGGTTATTTATGAAAACCCAAGTGCAGTTTCAGTAGTTGCTAATATTTGGTATGCATAAACTAAAATTAGTATGACCCTAAAGTTTGCTGAAGACTTTAATTCCATAATCTTAATAAAATTACAGTGGTATATCAGTGTTATAAAGCTCCTCTTGTACAGTAGAGCTAGTAAGTGGTCAAAGTGGAGGCTTAAAATCATTTCTCACAGGAGCAGAGTGCTCTTTATAGTTCATTCTTCTGAATAAGTGGATTGCAGAATCAGGGTTTCAAGTACCTTTGTAGTCTGGAACAAGACATCAAATCCAAGAAGAGGAAATTTAATTAAGAGAAAAAATTGCATAGGTTTAGATATCATTTTGAAATCTAGTTGCAAAATATAAAATTAGGTAGTCACTGCTTTACATATATACTAATGCGAAACAACATCGAGCTTTAGAAGGACATTGGTGAACTTGAGTTTGTGCACGGAAGGGTGACTGGTCTGGGAAACGTGTACATTAAAGAAAACTGAAATTATGGAACTAAATGGAGATAGGATTTAGAGTACATGAAATTGTCATATGGAAGAGGAATTCTTTATTCTGTAGAGTCCTGTGGTTCCCTTTGCAGAAACATAGAGAAGAGATATGTTAGGCAGTGACGTAAAAGAATTCCATCTGCATCTGTTTCCTGCTCTGAAAGAGGATAACAATATTGATCCTTGTGCCAAGAACAATGAAGAGACATTTCATTAGCATCTAAAATCTTTGGAGCATGCGATGGATGATGCAATATACCTCCCAGCTTCCCCTGTTGAATGAAGGACTTCTTTTCCTGGCTGTGGGAGTGCTGCTGGAGTAGAAGTGGTACCTCTGGGATCAGGCTCATGCAGGGCTGAGGGACACAAGGATACGGCAGAAGCATGTAGTCCAGAACCCTGTGAGCTGCTTTGTCTGTGAGCTGCTTATAGACAACAGAAACAATTTCAGCCTAGTGTTCCATGTTGTTCTGCTGTGCTTTATGAGTTGGCTGACATCCAGTTTCATGTGGATTCTCTTGCCCATGATCTCACTTGCAAAAACCAAGTTCTCCAAGATTGCATCATACATAGCTGTCAGATCATGGCTTCTGGGATGCTTTTGCTTAGTTTTTGTATGGCTCCTTTAAGGTGGCTTAGGCAGAATTCTCCTCTGAGCAATAAAGACAACGTGCTTCCCACTGAATGTTTTTTCCAATTCACGTACAAGCTGGACTTGGATTTTCTGGAAAGACTTCAGTTGAAGAACATGAACAAAGATTATAATAGCTTTCCAACCAACACCAACTTCAATTTCCTTGGCTGCTATTATATTGAGCTCCTTTAGCTGGGCCTTGAGGTTTAAGTTCACCTCCTGCTCAAGGAGAACCTGGAAGATGCCAGACTCAAACTGTCTGGCTTCTTGCCATTGGGCTTCATGATCTTTGCTCTGGAACTTGACTGTGACCTTCTCTTTGGTGAGCACCAGCCTGGGAAGAGGCCTAGGTCTTGTGAGAACTCCCTGTCATCCACTATTGATGCCCCAGTGCCTCTTCCTTCTAGTGTCCACTCCTATAGCCACACTGAAGGAACCCTCTTAATAGGAAAGGAAATAAGACAGCACATAGCCATGAGATCTAGTGATTGTATCTCATATCAAACCCCCCAGAAGTTGCTGCACTGAGAGAGTGATCAGACAAGTTGTTGAAGGCACAGATGAGACACTGGCTTGGTGCCACAGGCACTAACATTCAGGCATTCAGGATATAGCACATGCTCCAAATCAATTATCATATGGTGGTGTGTCCTCAGTGGATAGAATTCAGGAGTTTAGGAAGCATCACTCTCTGTTGTCCTCATGGAGATCTTGTGCTTACTTTCCCTGAATCTCTTGAGCTCTGTGGTTTAGAGGTCCTCATTCCCAACAGGGTAATATTTCCAGCAAGGAACACAGCATGTACTGCACTAAACTGAAAGCTACACTGCCACCCAGGCACTTCAGAATCTTAAGGCCAAGGTACCGGCAGGCAAGAAGAGGCAGAGATGACTAATCACAATCATCAGGGAGAGGGACAGTTCTTGGTACACAAGATGAGCAGAAAGGAATGTGGCACTGGGTGATTGACTTGGGCACCTATTGCCCAGTTTTGATAGATATGTGCTATTATCTGGCCTCAAAAAACATAGCAACTTGGGGCTCAGATAGCTCAGGGATGAGGATTGAAGTTATGTCAGCAGGTCAGCCACTGAGGCCAATAGGAATGATGGCCACGGGTGAGCATATATGGAATGACAGAAGAGGAAGGAGACAATGAGTATCACCTGTGGCCTTTTTGGTCCCATTAACTTTATATATATATATATAGTTTTCTCTGGGAAAAGAGTCGCATCAGGATCATGGAGGAGCTGCTCTCAGAACTTCAGTTCCTCCTTGCACTCCTATACTACCTCTTAGTCCAAGTAACTACCATCTTTCACATGAGACAGTCTCTACCTTGTCTCTTTGCTTCTACTCTTGGCTCCTATATAATCCACCACAGAGCAGTTAGGCTGAATTTTTGAAAACAGAAATCTATCATGTTATTTCCTGCTGAAAGGACTCCAAATATTTTCCATTGTCATAATAAACTTCAAGTTCATGGCCCTAGGCTACACAGAACTTAGCTTCTCCTACCACTTCCTCTTGCTCTCTCTGGATGGCCACATTAGCTTCACTCTTTCAAGAGCATGTCAAACTCCTTCCCACATCAGGAGCATGCTTTACCTTGGTGTCCCCTTTGCTTGAGACGTACTTTCTACCGATCACATGGCTGGTCCCTGAGCAGATGTCACTTCCTCAGAGAGATCTTCCCAGTCTCTCTAAAACACCCCCACCATCTCTACCAAAAACTAATTGCTTAGTTTGCTTTAATTTTTTTCAATGTACATGAAATATTGTACAAGTAACAGTAACTCATGAGACAGTTATTTAAATATTAACTTGTAATTTAGATATTAATTGCTATTTAGGTATTATTGTCAGAATCCCACTTAGTGTAAGTTTCATGAGGGTGAGTCCTTTTCTTTTCTTGTTTATCTTTACAGTTCTAGCACCTAGAATATGACTTGGCATGTGTTAAGGGCTCAGTAATTATTTGTTGATATTTATTAAATGTTGACCAACTAATGGCTTCAGTAAATCTGTTGCCTTCTTTTGCAGTGGATTTGGTTTCTTTTTCTATCTAAGAATAAACAAAAAATAGAGACTATTCTTAAAGTTGTTGTGAATGAAAGATCATTATATTCATCACATTTAAAGAAAAGTTGCTTTTAACATGGCTAGGTTATACAGTCTATTGCTCTCAAGAAAACTTCTGTTGTCGAGCTCACTTTGGTAAGAGTGTTTGATACGCCTGGCCCAGAATTTAATTATAAACTTCCAGATGAGTCATCCCTTCTTTGGGAAAATTTATTCTACCTGTTTCCACCACTTCCTTAGGGGAGTTTAATCTAAATTCTGATAATACCAAGAAGGGCAGAACTTCAGTTTTGTTCTTATTATTAACAAGTTGAAATGAGTTCTTTGAAAATTTCCTTTCATTTGTAACACATTAATTGTGACTTTTAAAATTAAAGTCCGCCCTTGATACATAACTCAGAGTAATGACGTCACTGTTCTCTTTCTCAATGGTACAAAGTACTTTGTAAAATAAACCCTTACCTATTGTTACAGTAAAGTTTATGAGCACTCAAGTTTAATATTTTCAAGATAATCTTTTAAGTAACTATAAACACCATTCTGACATTTGTATGAAGAACTTATTGATTTACATTTTATTTAAATAAAAGGATTTGATGAAATGTCCAGCTAATAAACCTGAGAGTTCTTTTATTTTTGTTTTGTAAGAAGTTTTGTAAGAAGAACTAGTTTGCATTCTATATATATATTAAATGACATTTCTTGGTAACATTCAGAATTAGAGAAAATTGGAAATTAGATTGTAGATCTCTTGATCAGAGATTTTAGGGAGCATGATGGATGAAAAGAAATACTATCTTTAGGGGACTAAAGTGACCTGGGCCAAATCACAGCATAGCTTCTCTGCTTCCTTCCTTCTTCAAAAGCAAGATCCTCTCTCAGACAAGGAGAACTTGGTGAATCTTTACCTCAAGATAACCTACAAATGGCAACATGCTCTCACCCACTGTTGTAGGCAGGATAATGGCCCACAAAAATGTCCATTTCATAACACCCTGTGAATATGTTAACTTCTATAAGGCATTTGATTAAGTTAAGAATCTTGAGATGTGAGGTTATCCTTGATTATCCAAACAGGCCCAATGCAACCTCAAGGATCCTGATAAGAAGTGTGCAGGAGGAGTTAGAGTCAGATGAGAAGGTAATGTGACAACATAAGCAGGGGTCAGAGTGATATGTCCATGAGACAAGGATGCTGGAAGCTCCTAGAAGCTGGAAAAGGCAAGGAATAGATTTTCCTCTAAAGCTTCCTGAAGTAACCAGAAATCAATCCAAAAAAAAATTAACTACCTGACTACAAAATGGGTAATGTACTTGAACAGATATTTTTCAGAATAAGATAGACAAATGGCCAAAAGGTATAAGAAAAGTTGCACAAAATCACTAATTATTAGGGAAATCCCAATAAAAACTATAGAGTTATTACCTCACACATATTAGGATCATTCATCATAAAAACAGAAGATAACAAAAACTGGCAAGGATGTGGAGAAATTAGAACCTCTGTTCATTGTTCATGGAAATGTAAAATAGTGCAGCAGCTATGGAAAACAGAATGGAGGCTTTTTAAAAAATCAAAATTAGAACCACCATATGATTCTGTAATTCCACTTATGGTATATCCAAAATAATTGAAATCAGGATCTTGAAAAGCTATCATTACTCCCATGTTCATTCAAGCATTATTACAATAGCAAAGATATAGAAATAATGCAAATGTCCATTGATGGATGAATGGATAAAGAAAATATGGCATATACATACAATAAAATAGTATTCAGCTGTAAAAAAGAAGGAGATTCTTACTTTGTGACAATATGGATGAACTTGGTGGACATCATGCTAATTGAAATAAGCTATATATAGAAAGACATTATCCCACTTCATTTTCCACCTATATGAGGTATTTAATTAGTCAAACTCACAGAAGTAGAAACTATAATAGTGGTTATAAAGGGTTGTGGGTGAGAGAAATGAGGAGTTGCTCTTCAATGGGCATAAAGTTTCAGTAATGCTAGATGAATAAATTCTAGAGACTTGCTGTATCATAGTGCCTAGAACTATTAATACAGTATAGTGCACTTAAAATTTGTTAAGATGGTAGAACTCAAGAGTTCTTACCACTAGAGATAAGATAAAACAAAAACAAAACAAGGGACACAAGGAAACTTTGGAAAGTGTTAAATATGTCTATTTCTTTTATTGTGGTGATGGTATCACAGGTGTTTGCAATTGTCCAAACTCATTGTGCACATTAAATATATGCAGTTCTTTGTATATCAGTTATACTTCAGTAAAGTTGTTTAAAATAGAAATTCTGTCTAAAATAATTAAATACTTAACTGTTGAAGTGTATATAAAAGTAGTAGTAATGTTCCTTTAAATTTAATGCTGACCACAACGTTTTGTAATTTTCCTTTTAAAAACTGGTTTTTCCCAGCATGACACCCTGTGCTGGCATCAGTAACAGACACTTAAAAACACTCATGCCAAGGAGTTAACAGGAAATATCTTGGCAAATTCAGAGTCAAAAGGAAAGCACAAAATTGTCAGAACACATATCGTGTTTCTCAGAATTATCTGTATCATGTTGGAAGTTTTTATACGGAAGTGTGTGTTGACACAAATGATTAAGGCCAGGATTCCTACAATTGACAGGAAAATGACCTATAAATAATGACCTGTGATGGACTTGTCATACAGTCATTAAGTGAAATATTCTAGTACCAGTTTCCTCCCTTTGGTACCCCAGTTTCCGGCTTCTGTGAAGTACTTTTCCTTTGTAAAGATCACTCATTTTTATCTGAGATCATCAAGTTTTCTTTAGGCTTTATCAAATGATAATTTAGTTCTCTCGTTTAGCAGATAACAATATCAAATAGAATTTCACAAGCCTTTGGAACACATTTTGTTTGCACAGAAATTTTTTCTGGGGAGCTTCTTATTTCTCCTTCTACAAAAAAAAGCAAAATAAAATGCTTGAAATTTTGAAAGTTTAGAATTTCTTACATGTAAAATAAGAGTAGATTTTTATAAATTATTAAGCAGCCAGTTTGTCAATTATTTTAGGTAACACAGAATCTACATTTTCTATGAAATTAATAAAGTTCAATGTGACTCCTTGGGAAATGGTATTCAGAAACATGCAAATCGAATTTTACCACATAGAGAAAAAATGTAAATTTCTGGATAAAATATTTTACTAACTAAACATTAGATCAAAGTTTTTCGAACTGAGGAATATAACTCTTAAGGTTAACAGAAAAGTAATAGTGGGGACAGTGAATTAAATTGTAGTTTTTTGATTTTTGTTTTTGTTTTTGTTTTTTTTTTTTAGTTTTAGGAGCTCCAGCAGTGTTCTCTTCTTTGTCATGTCTCCATCTCAATTTAAAAAACACATTTTTCTTTCTTCCTTTCCTTCATGTTGATAGTTGGGGGATAATAGTGGAAAAACAATATGTAATAAGCACTATCTTTTAAATACAAGCAAAGATACATGTATTTAGGCACTTATAGGCAAAGAAAAATGGAAAATTTGTCACAATAGTATATTAAATCAATGTATGATGTGATAAAAGCTAATATGTAAGGAACACTGAGAAAAGCTTACAGAAATTACCATCACCAAACAGAGGTGAGGGCTTTATCACCAAAAAGAGAATCAACACCTTGTAGATTCTGTATTTAACGATTCACTATGTTGCTCATTCTAAATGTTAATATTGGGATAACTTATTTTTTTAGTACACAAAATGACCTCTTTTAAGACCCCCATGTAAATCTCACATTAAATGATATCTAAGAAAGAAATAACATGTCGGTTTTGTACCAGAGGTTCAGAGATAAAAGTCACCTTAGAGTCATTTCATTTAAACCTCCCATTCTATAGATAGTAAAAGTAGATTTGAGAGCCTTTATGATAAATGTGACTTCTCTGTGTCCATATGGCCAAAAAGAAAACTGGTCTTACAGACTTTACAATGAGTTAGCTCTAATACAACATGATCTATATCCTGTAAGGCAATTCTAATTATGAGGCTAGGATCAATATTCCCCCAGATTTGGTTATTTCTATTCTTTGTCTGCCATCTTACTACGCTCTCTTTGGACTGTACATATATTAACTAACATTGCCATGTGGTTTGCTCTAGGGGCTGGAGATATGAAAAGAGGAATAAAGCACAACCTCACCCTTAAAAAAAAACCCTCACAAACATGATGGAGAGATAGGACATAAATACTGGAAAGTGGGGTGGGCAGAGGGCGGGGGGAGGGCAGGAGAAATGCAGTACTAGGTGGTGAAGTCCGGTCCTTCCAGCTGAGTTTTAACTGGTGTCTCTTTCTCCACTATTGTTAACCCTTGAACCATTCTCATCAAGGCTGCGTGGAAAACTTTGTAGGGCATCTCTCTGGACTATACTCTTTCTTTACTTGAAATCATCAGCGGGTGTTCCTCCATAAAGAATCTAGACCTATTTAGTCAGGTAAGCAGCACTAAACACTGTATGAAGCCTCCTTCTATCTATCCTCCAAATTAGTTTTCCAGCCTTTGGTGTCATTGTTCACCGAAAATGGAACTGATCTCCAGCTAAATTGCATGGCTCACTATTGCCCAAAAACACCCATTTTTAAAAATTTGCCTTTGTCCTATTTATGCCATACTGTATATTGAGAAACCTTTTTTCACCCTATCAAAATTCTGCCACTGTCCAGAGCCCAGGTTGTGTGCTGCCTTTTTTCATAAAGCTTTTCTTGCTCAGTCAGGAGTAATCTTCCAGGGCCTAGAACATATTTGGAAATAGGGTTATATTGTTCTTGAGTCACTTAACACGTTTGCCCTTGAACTATACTTTTATTTCTCCTGATATAGTATATACTCACTGAGAACTGGAAATATCAACCTCTGATTCACCTATATTATTTAGACATATATCTTATACAGCTTTTATTATAGAAAATCTCAGGAACTAATTTTAAAAAACACCAGTTAAGAAATAATTTAACATATATCTGGCCCAACTTTTTACTCAGTGAAGGAGAAGCAAAAGTAAAGTTGGTTTGATTTTTGAAGTTATAATCAAAAGAAAACCTTTGCAGCATTAGGGCAAGCAAATATTTCTTTGCACAAAAGCATGAACAATATAATTTTTAAAAAACTGACTTAATTAAAAATAAAAACATCTGCTGCTCTGCAAAAGACACTACTAAAAAAATGAAAAGTCAAGCCACAGGCTGAAAGACATATTCACAACACATATATCTGATAAAAGACCTAAATCCAAAATATACTAAGAACTCACATAATTCAATGATAAGATGACCCAGAAAGGGAGTGGGTATACTTGAACAAATACCTCACAAAAAGCTCAAAACAGATGTTGAACTTCATTAGTCATCAGGAAAATGCAAATTGAAACCACTGTTAAGACACAACTACATACCCATTAGACTAACTAAAATTATTTAAAAATAAATAAAACAAAACCTACACGATACCATCTGTGTTGAGTATATGTAGCAATTGAAGCTCTCGTATATTCTTAGTGGGGGTGTAAAATGGTAAACCATTTTGGAAAATAGTTTGTCAACTTATAGTTAAATAAGTACTTTTTGTATGGGCTCATTCATGTCACTCCTAGGTATTTACCCAACAAAAAATAAAAATATGTGCCAACAAAAAGACTTTTACATGAGTGTTTATAGCAAATTTACTCATAATTGCCCCAATATCCAAACAACTCAGATACCCATAAACAGGTAAAGAGATGAATAAACTATGAAATATTAATACAATGAAATACTACTGAACAATAAAGAAACAAATTACTGATACAAGAGAAGAGGTGGATGAATCCCCGGATCATCAACCTGAATGAAGGAAGCCAGACAGAAAAGACTCCATTTTACAGTACCAGAAGTCATTGCCATGCTTATGGTGAAAAAGGAATTAACTGCAAAAGTGCTTAAAGAAAACTTTTTGGGTGTGTTGGAAATGCCCTATATCCTGATTATTGAACTCTTAAGACTACATAGTATGAAAGAAAAAAGACCATGTTCACCTTTGCAAAGGGTGGATGCCCTTCCTTTGGAAGTCTAGTTATTAATACATTAAAAAAATAATTATAAAACATGTTACGTTATTTCAAGTTAATTTTAAATATATTAAATTAGTGAAACTTTACTATATAAACTTGGGTAGCTTTTGTATTATTGCAACAGAGTTGAATATAAAAGAGAAATGTACAATTTTAAAGTTCAGTTCATTTTCTAAAACTCTTAGTTCAGATGTATTTTAGTATTCAGACTGTTTGGATTTTAGAATTGTAATGTGGTATATATACCATATATTACATAGCAGCTAAAGCTTTCTTATATATTAATATTTCTTTAGCAAAACACATGAAAATATATATAAAGTAAGTTTAAAATATATATAACCTCATTTCAGGGCATGTTTTAAAGCCAAATAAAATCTAGTACCATACTTACCCCAAACTTTTAGTTTCTAAATGTTTTTTGATTTCAGAATTACAGTTTAGGTACTATAGTCCTGTAGTTCAATTTGCCAATAATTAACATAGCTCAACAAAAAACATGCCTGCTGTGTTTCAAGGTTATATAAGAAGTTGTGATGAACTAGTACTTTTGTCAAGTATAGGAATCTTAGCCAACATTAAATTCGTGGCACTGTTCTTTGAGTAAGGAAATAATAATTCCAGCCCAAGATAAAATTTCTGGTTTTAGTGGACATACTACAAGGATGAAGTAACATTTTTTACTTGAATGAAACCTCCTCCTAACTACTTATTTCCATTTTAAAATGTAACTGTACCACAAAACTATGAGAATAAAGAATCTTTCTAGAGGAATATAGTTTCCCCACTAAAATGAACAAGCAAATACTCAACATGGAATTGAATACATAAAATATTCAATTTTTCAATAGAATTATTACTTAGTTCTCATTCAACAGGGTCTGATATCTTCTGTGTTCTGGCCCATATTGTGTGTGTGTGTGTGTGTGTGTGTGTTCACATTTGCCTCCATTTCTAAAGAAACACTGGTAAATATGGTATGGTATGGAGGTAATGTGATACAGTGCCAAGAGCATGGAGACGGGAATTAATAAACCTGATCTTACTTCAATTCTCATTCCTCTCTTGAGAATCTTGTTGCTACAGATAATTTAGCTTTTCTGAACCTAGGTTTTATCATGTGTAATTTGAGAGCTATAAATAAAACTTTTCTAAATTATTTTTAAGATAACATGAGATATGGTCGATCATTCAACACAGGGTAGGCAATCCATAAGTGGTAATCATAATAATGTTTATAATAGTTTTGTTAAAACCTTAATAGAGAAATCTATAATTGCAAAGGGAAGTTTAATTAGAAATCAGCTTAAAAATATCACCTTGTGAAAATGTTGTTCTGCTTCTTCCTACAAGACTATTAACAGATTTTTACCACTGGAATTTTACAAATACTGTATTTGACAATGTTTGATCACATCGTCTACTTTTTTATAACCTCCCCTACAAAGCCTGTGGTCAGAAATTACAATCCAACTAGTGTAAAAAGATTCTGAATTCTAGAATAGGAGAAAACATTTTCACTCAATAGGAAAGATGTAAACTGCAATCCAGGAGCATGAAAAAATTAAGGTTCTGTCATGGGGATGGGGAGCATGGCATAGGGAATGCAGTTAGCATTAATGTAATGCCTAGGTGGAGAGCCAGAGGAGAGAAAGAGCAATCAGGGGGATCATTTTATAAACTATTTAAGTGTCTAACCAAAGTACTGTAAACTTGAAATTAAAAATAAAATTTTAAAAAAGAGTAAAAAAAGTTTCTGATTGAATTTTGACATAGTGCATGAAATTTAACTCCATGTAAGAAAGTTTGGCCTTAGCTGATGATGATGCAGATGAGGGAGGGTGTTGTATTATAAAATGTCAGCCACAAACAGTCAATTAGATTCCATTAGGCCATTTATTCTTGAAATGATTCTTTCAGATTGATTACTTAAGTAACAAATGCAGTTAAGCAATTGACTTATTCCTCTTTTATTTATTTATTTTTCACTACTGAATTCTTATGGGAAATCCTATCCAGGTCATCATAACACAATTGAAAACAACTGATAATGAAAAGAATGCTAATTGGTTTCCTCTCTCTCTTATCACTGATCCATACACAAACTAATGTTTCCACATTCTTCCTCTTGTCTGTAGCCAACCTCTTCAAGTATCTAAACTTTAAAATTTTTTTGGACGTAATCATGAACTAACAAAGCTATGCACTGCATTGATAAGGTATATTGACTAGTAGACAGTGCAATGAATTTGGACAAGAAATAGTGTGTTTAAAGTCCTTGGGTCAAATATTTATTGAACAAGCACTGAGCCAAGTGTTAAAGATAAAAACGCAAGACAGTTTTTGCCATTTTGGAACCCAGAATTTAGTAGAGGAGATTTGAAAATAAACAAATGCAACATAGAGCAATACATGCAATAACAGATTGTAGCCAAAGTAATAAACACTTAGACAAATAATAAACATGCTAGGCCAGCATAGACGGGACTGTTATATCACTCAAAGCATTGAGACTTGTGTGGGTAAACCATTATCAATTCTAGTTGGGTTAGCCAAGCTCTATCTGTCAGTCCCTTGATTTCATCTGTAGAAAACATATAGCTGTGCCAGTTGGTCTCACTTTTAAATTCATAATCCTTAATCTTAATTGTCACCTAACAAAACTAAATTTCTCTACTCTATTCAGTCTCCTACTCTCCTAAATAATAATTCATATTTTTCCTCTTCCCTCAAAACTCACACCTGGTCTATCTACAAATCCCATTATCAATACCTTCAAAATGTATACAATATTTAACCACTCTTTCATCTTTAGATCCAAGCTCTCTTCACCCATTTCTATTGAAATGGTCTCCTAACTTGTCTCCCCTTTCAGTCTTTCCCAACACAGTGGCCAAAATGATCTCATTAAAATGCAAGACAGGCCTCAAAACCCTCCAATGGCTTTGTATCAGTTAGAGCGTAGTCAAGAAAATAGAAACAACACTAGATATTTCAAACTGAGGGCACTCTTACATAGGTGTTGGATGACTTGAAGAGGAAAAGCATAAAATGGAGATTAATAACTATGGCAACAACTGCCATCACTGGGGGAGGGGACAAAGGAAAGAAGTAAGGATGCCAGAACCTAGGAGCTTGGAAGAAGGGCTCCGTAGAGCTGGTTCTTACACTTCTAAGCAAGGAGCCACAGACAGCGTGCTCCTAATTCCCCTAAGAGAGTCCAAGGAATGAGCTGGAAATATCATAAAACACTGGAGGCTGGACCCAACTGCTGTTTCTGGACAATGCTGGCCAAGACAGGGAAATCAAAAAGAAGTCCCTTCCTCTGCCTTCTCTCTAGGTATCCTGTAGATAGAGACTAAAAGGAAGCCAGCTGGCAAATTAAGTGTGAAATGTAATGTGCAAAGTCTCAGCCCCAGTCTCAGCATCATAAAGCCACCCACTTTGGCTGCTCAGCACTCAGAAAAACTCCTCTACAGATTGTAACTTTCATGCAACAACAATAATAGCCCATGCTTCCACCCAGCAGGGTCTAACTCTCTTTTATACAAATGAAGTCACTCTCACACTTTTTCCCATAAAGGGGAGACTCAAAGTCCTAACATTTACGATGTCCCAGCTCTGGGAGATGTTAAATCTTCTTGTTCAGTCAGAATCTCACTATCCTCACATAAAGTAATAAGGGTAAGATAAAGGATGAAAAAAATTAGTCATTCCTCTAATGGGCTCAGATGGACTCACTCATCTGTCTGTGGTCAGCTGCTGGGATAGCTGTGCTAGTCTTTGGACTCCTTGTGTGTCTGGGGTCTTGGCTGTAATGGTTGTCTCTGTTCCATGTGGTTTTTCGTCTTCCAGATGGCAAGAACAAGTAGTTGCAGAGCTCAAAAAAAAAAAAAAAAAAAAAAAAAGAGAGAGAGAGAGAGAGAGAGAGCAGAAGGATTCAAAGTCTCTTAAGATCCAGGCTTAGAATTCACACAATCCTTTCTGGTATATTCTATTGGCTAAAGCAAGTCACAAGAGCAGCCCATTTCAAGACGTGGAAGAAGAGATTCTACTTCTTGAAAGGAGGAGCTGTAAAATTTGCTATTTTGCAATATGCTACATAAGCAAGGAAAAAAAATACATAGCTCTTTTTTCTCCCACTGCATTTTCTTCCTCAAATGGCCCACTGTGAGATGGATTCCCTACCTCTCCCCACTACTGCATAGACACCCATTTTTATCAGAGGTCCAAAATTATTTTTGAGTTTCTGGGATCAGCATCAACTTAAGTCTACTGCCCAATCACCTATTAAAGGTGTGTGATCATGTTTTGAGAAGGCTTAGAAAAGTTTTAGTATATATAATAGTGGCAATATTTTAGAGTCCTTTCTCAAAGGTATCTAGCTTCTCAATGAAAAAATTCCAGGTCAATGAATTAGCTTAGGTTTGGGAAGTGGGTGAGAAACTGTGAATATTCAAGCCAAATTTTTGTCCATCAGACCTAGAGTTTTCCTATTACAATGACTAAGTAACACTTCAGTAATTTATGCCTTCTGTTGCAATTCCATATCTAACCCAAATACCTGAATGTTGAGTTTAATTTTCAACCATATCTGCCCTGCAATATAAAAATTAAAGTAAATACACTTATACAAAAAGAATAAAAGATTCTTTTAGGATCATGAGAAAAGCATTGGGACGGTCCAACTCCTGAGCACATAATTTTCCTTTTGTACAGTTCCCAGTGTAGTCAGGTATAGCCATTCCACCCCACCTCATTATCATTACCCCCACATCAGTTAACTGTAGCATCCATTTTGTCCCCAAACATATTTTTTTTCTTAACAAGCACTTTATCTCAAGCAACTGCAGGTGGTAATTTAATTAAATAGTGCATTCCATGGCAATATCAGTAGCCCGTTTTCTATTGACAAAGAACTTCACATTATTTAAATTCAAGTCAAGGACATATCTGAAACAATTCCATAATCCCACCTTTGAGGGTTTTCTGGGATCAGATCACTGTTGGTACCTGACACTGTAATCATCAAGAAAAAAAAAAAAACACATTAAGCATTTTGGACAGAAGTTTCATTTAAACAGAGAATTGGTAACACAGGTGTTTGAAAGTGAAGGAAAAAAAAGAGATCATTGCAGTACCCCAGATATTAATAACTCAGAAGGGAACGCCCATCAATAGGTTTTAGAGACTAGAAGTAGGTGAGAAGATGACCAGGACTTAGAAGAATAAAGGAGAAGCCCCATGCATTGGTTCTCAGACCTCAAGAAGGGGATCCCAAAATGTTTATAATAAATTGAATATTTATTTCTTTGGCAAATTCCTTGCGAATGAAATATCATAAAATCTCACCTAAGTACTCACATAAAAATCAAAAGTCCTCTAAGTCACAAAATATGAATGTGAATTTTATATTAGTCATAATTACTTAAAGGTTTAAAGAAGATAATTGTTTAACAAAATTTCTATCAGCTCTTTTATTTCTAAGATACAATAACATGTCCTCTTTTACACTATCCTTATTCTATTTCTCTGCTCTCTTAAAAAGCTGCTTACTTTTAGAAATGAACAGGTTGATACAGTTTTTTGGGAGGATCATATGCAACAAGAGTCTGGGCAACAATTCAGCACCACATCCTTTTAGCTTTGCTAATGCCAGGCTGGTGATTGGATATGTGTTCCTTCTCTTAGTGGACTGCAATGGCCTGGAGGTTAGGTTTTACTCACTTCATGCCCCACAAAAGGTTTTTGACAGGTTAGGTACTGAAATAGGTTGATATTTAAAAGTTGGACTCAGAAAGAAGTAAATGATGCAACTCTATTAACACATCAATGAAACTTAATAAATGTAATATGAGTTTTTATCTTTAATGCAAATAATTAATACTCAGATTTAACAATTATGTTAAATTTGGTGTTCTATACAATGAACTAAGCTCATATCATAGCTCTTGTGAGTGTGTGTGTGTGTGTGTGTTTAATGGTTCGAGCTAAATGGAAAAGAGAGGTTGTGATAATTCTCAAAACAATATAAATTGCAGTCCTGATTCAAATATGTCTGAATATAAAAGCATGCATGATCATTTCCTACCTTCAGCTTTTCCCCTGCAGATCTTGGGTATAGATTTTTCAGGGCTGTCTTCCTCTGGCTCATGCTTCTCTTCCTTACTTCCTTTGGAGCATATGTTATGTAATGGATTGAAAAGCAAATCGCCTATTTTGGAAAGGGTGATTTCTTTATGAGACCATCTTAATCTCCAAGGAAAATGCAAATCACACAGAAATATGCACAAACAGCTGGAGTACAGGTGGACATTAGTAAAACAAAACCTTTTCTTTTTTTTTTATTGGAAAATATGAGTAAAGTTACTTTTTATAAAATGTCCCTGCTGTTTTCACAGCACAGCATGCAACCCTATGAGACTGCATAAGCTGTATTTTCATACAGACTTTTCTTAATATGAGCCAGTACTGATTGTCTAATCTACAAAATTCTTACACCTCTGATGAAAAAATAAATCTTCCACATCTAATGATAGGGTAGTAAAAATATATAAGGGTATTTGTTTGAAATACTGTGCTGTGAAATATATGAGTATAATAATATCCTCACTTTTTATCTCAAAATTACTTTCGTTGGTTTATCGTTAATGTAATTAATTTTTGCTATCATGACTCAAACTTGGCTGGATAACAGCAGTATTTATATGTTCCTTTAATATTTAAGTGCTTACATATATATTATCTTACAAAGTAGGTAATCCTCTTATCCCCATTTCACAAATGTTTTGTGATTGCTTTTGCAGATGTTATCCAAAAATGTTAAGGTGAAATCTAAAAATTCAAAAACTGTAGACTAAGAATTATTTTTCAATAAACTGTCAGATATTTGTATAATAAAATAAATGTCTTCAAATTTATAATTGTAAACCAATTACAGTAGGGGGAGGAATAATGATAAATCTAATTTAAGAGTTCACATGTGATATCACTCTTCCATCACTGAAGGAATGTTAAAAATTATATTTAGCTATTAGTGATGATAGTCTAAACAAGAGACACGTACCTCTGGCTCATGTTTGTGTTCAAGGGAATTTAAAGCTTGGAAGCTCAACATAGTTGAGGAAAGTATGATAGTCAGAAAACTGCTCTTTTTTCTCTGCCATACTCAGCACATTGTTCCATTTTCAAGGGCACAGGGTGGTTTCTGTAGTTCCAGCCATCATATCACCATGTCTGTTAGGATACAGGAGAAAAAGAAAGAAGGGCCAAAATGTTTTTCCAGAAGTCCCACCCAATAATTTCCACCTCTATCTCACAGGTCATTCTATTTGCCAGAGGTCCTGGGAAAGGTAGCCTCTTGGCTGGCTCATCACTACAGGAATAAAACCAGAGAAATGTTGCTAAAGAAGAAAGTGAAAATGGATTGGGGCACATAATACTGTTTTTGTCACTCATCCATAAAGAAGTATGGGATATTTCTACTGTTAAGGGCAGTATCTATTCAATCTTTTAAACTATCATTCCACATGTAAAAAATGCCTCTAATGGATTAAAAAGGATCCTCTATTAAATGAAACTTCTGATTAAGAAGTAATCAGAGCAAACAAATTGAGTTTAGTAAGTGAAGATGATAGTTGAAAATGGAAAATCATCTACCCTAGTTTGAAAGACTATATAATGGCAGTAAAAAAAAAAAAAAGAGCTAAAACTAGAAAATGTAAAATTAGTAGTCATTGAGTTCATGGTCATATACTAAGAAGTCTGAGGAAGAGCAGAGTTTGGTTAAGTGCAATTTTCTCTATTAAGGAGTTTGCAGTACTATTTGTTATCTAGTAAAAAGCTTATATTAATTATTTTGGGAGAAAATAAATAGCTGTAATTTCTCATTTAATAAACTATTTATTAAAAATCTATATTATTTCTCTAAGGGATTGTTCCTGAAGGTATCTTGGGACCATTAAAGAACTATGTTTAAATTATAAACATTGTTTTTTGGAATTCTGAAAGCGAAAAGGAATTAAATCATTTCCAGAGCCTTATTAATTTCTATCATGAGGATGACTTAAAATATAAAATCCATTAGATTATTGCCATCAAACATTTAGAAGAGTGTATTATTGAAAATAACATTAATCTCACAATTTCAAAATTTATGTAATAAACATATGAAAATGTGCTAGACCATTCTAATAATACAGTGTAAGTTAAACAAAAACAAGACAGAATTTAATATGAAATTTTATCAAGGACTGGTTAGGAAAAACTATATAAACCTTTCCTATCATTACTTGTAGAAAAATAAGTGGCAAATTCCTCTAAAAAGATACACAAACAGACACACATATACACATACATATACATTTTTAGCTATATATGACCATGTATAAATATATATAGTATTAAAACAGCCATATTCTTTAACATAACAATTTCTAGAAGTCTATCTTCAAGAAATAATGCTAAATACTGAAGAAAAAAAGCTTTATGCACAATCCTTATAGCAACAGTGTTTAAAAGTAAAAAATGGAAATAGTAGTTGTTCAACACAAGACAATAATAAGGTAACTAAGTGTACTTTCAGTTAACTAATAATTGAAAAGAAAAGATAAGAAGAGAACCCTAAGATATCACAGAGGTGGCAATGGCTGGAAGAAGCTATCACCCTCAGGGCTGAGGGAGTTACTAAAGTTGGTACCTTAGTACCTTCTTAACTCATACCCAGACCTAGATAGGCCGCCCAGTCAGCGGATGCTGATGCTTTTGAGCTGGAGCGTGATGAAGCTGCTTCTCTACTTGTTGAAACAACTACAACCTGGATTTGCCCGCTGCTGTAGGAGGGAACTGGCACTTGCAGGGTGAAGAAGCATGTCTAGAGTGATGTTGAGGACACCAGCCAGGACTAAGAAGCTCATGGGAAGCATACTGCTTTCTCCTCCAGCCCTTCACTCTCCCTGTAGCACCCCCTTTTGACAGAATTTAAAGAGAGCGCCAGAGGGCATAGCAGAAACCTTCAGCCCCTACCTGTGGCATTCCTACCTGCAGAGCCCTGTCAGTTGTGCTCCGCCCATCTCTGTGCTCTCCCTCTCCCTCATCCACTCCTATGGCTTCTAGAAAACGAAGAGTGACTTGGGGTGGATGAGGGTGGAGGGTACTCCGTGGAGCTGCAGGGCTGAGTAGAAGCCCATGTCCAGCTGCCCTGACCAAACTCCACATTGGCTAACGCACTGACAACAGGTACTCAGGGCCAGCTAGGCAGGGTGAGTGTGCGCCCCATCCTTGTGAAGCTGAGTATGTAAGTGTGGTTTGGAAATGAGAGATGATAGCTTCATAACTGGTACACTCTTGTTTATTGCTTGTCTCTTCATCTAGAAAATAAACTCTTAAAGGGCAGAGTAGCTCCAATTCTTGTAACAGAACCTGACTTATGGCAGATACTCCATAAAAATTGATGAATTAATGAAGAAAAATCCTCTTTGTTGAAGGAAGGGGAAACAAAATGAAAAAGAAATATATATGGCAATAATAAATAAAAATTTTTTATTTCTGACTTTTACTTTTTTTAGTCAGAAATTACTCCAACAAATGAAAGATAAAAATCAAGGAACACCTCCTCTTTCTGTCATACCAGTCTCACCTCTCTTTAACTATGCGTGACTTTGAGAATTTACTTAACTTGAGAAACCCATTTTATAGTCCTAAAAATAGAAAGAATGCTTATTATAAAGTGTTATTGCAAGAATTAGTAAGATGATGTATGCAGAACACCTTCACGATAACATTTGTTCAATGGATTGTACTGTTAAAATCACAATACGCATGTCCACACCTTTCAACCATCCTGCACCTGGCATCATTTCAAAGTACGAAGCATTTCTGAATAATAATATGAACTAATATCTATTAGGCATTTGTAAGTGTTTTCCTCTGTTAACTCATTTAATGCTTCTAACAATTTATGTGGTAGATGCCTTTATTTTTTCAATTTTACTATAGAAGAAATTAAGGCACAGAAAGTTAAGTAACTAATCTTAGGTTACGTAGCTAGAAAGCAGCAGAGCTAGAATTTGAACCCAGGTGATTTGGCTCCAGTCTGTCCTCTTGGCCACTGTTATGGTGTTTCTTTAATAAGACTACTAATCATCTTATTCTTAATGCTAATTCTGGGTATTTGCAAGACTGTCTTGTGTGATTATTAATAATCATTTTACCCAGTTCAGCCAAAATTCTTCTAGAGAATCATTGGCTTAGAAAAACCACATCTGACTGGATTGAACACACCAAGAAAGGGGAGAGGTAGTGTCTCCTTTCTCAAGGGTATCTGAACAAAGCTTAAATACAGCCAAACTAATTATAGGCTGTGATCCCCCTATTAGGGAAAACTCTGTAATTGAATACAAGAAAATCTTCTGTAAAAGCTTGTCCCCCAGGAAAGTTTTAGCATTGGTCTCAGAAGCCCAATTAAATACAATCAAAACCATGCTAAACAAACAAACAAACAAACAGTTATACTTAAAAAAATGTTGAAGGGAAATATTTCACAACATTAATGCAGTTGTCTTTGGGTAGTAATACAGTGGGTTACTTTTGTGTTTTCCTTTTTTAAAACTTCCTTTTCTTATTTTTTCTAAATGACAAAATATTGTTTTAAAAAGAATGTTCATTTCTTAAGTATGAGGAAAATTGCTATTAAAAGCAAAAATTCTGATAAATAAAAATAAAGGTATCATACATAATCACACCATTGTTTTAAAACTTTTCCAGACATATGCTGCATGTGTGTACAGAAGGTTTTACCAAAAAAAGTAGGATTATTTTATTCATACTGCTTCACACTGCTTTTCTTTTCATTGATTAGAATACTGAGAATATCTTCCTCTATAAATAAATACACACACACACACATATGTATATATATTACTTTGCAATATATTTATTTGTATAGATGTAATTTTTAACCATTCCTCTATTTTTGAATATTTAGGTGGGTTCCATTTTATAACTATTATAGCCCAAAATTTATACATTTGTTTTAACCACCTGTCTAATTAGTTCCTGAGTATTAATTCCAAGAGTGGAAATATTGGGCCAATGGATACATACTCTAAGTTTTTTAGTGCATATCGACTAATTGCCTTCCAAAACAATGGCTCTAAATAACTCTTCTACCCAGTAGTATCTTAGAATACTTGTTTCCTTAGAGACGCACTATACTCTTTATCATCTTTGCCAATAAGATAAGCTAAACAAAATCGAAAGGCATTATTTTTATTTATTCAATAACTGCTGAGCTTCATGTGCTTTTATCATTTGTGTTTCTCCCTCTGTAACTTTTTTTGTCCTTTTCCCATTTTATTTATTGACTTATTTTTACTGATTTGTAAGAGTTCTTTGTCTTATATTATTTTAAATATATTGCAAATGCCTTTATCAGTTAGTGAATTAATGAAAAAGAAATACCCATTCAAATGTATTTAAAATATTGCATTTTAATGTAAAGATAAAGCATGTGTCCAAAGGAGTCCTGGAGTATAAGAAATGCCTAAGCAGAAACAAGAGCATGAAAGTCTGAAGCAGAAAAGGCTCTCCCAGCTTGGCACTGAAGTTACAAGAAAAGACAGTGCTGTGCCCACGACAGAAAACCTAGGAGTCAACCTGTGTAAAAACTATTCCCTCAGCCACAGGGAAAAAGGTTTCCCTTGCCACAGTTTCTTCAAGAGATGAAACTAGAGCTCTGTATCGAATCCCACAGTATATCCTCTCCAGTTCCTCTCTGCCAGCTCAGTTACTCATCCCTTAGATCTCAGCTCAAGCACTACTTCCTCAAGGAAGTTTTCCCTCACCTTGCCCCCTAGGTCAGACCTTCTTTGCAGCTTTTCTCACTGTTGTGGTTTTGTATTTATCTACCTGATTATTTGATTCATATCTCTTACTCACTAGAATGGACACTCCCTACGGGCAGAAAATGTCTGGTTTTGTACTCTTCATCTCTCTACACTTAGCCTGGAAATGCATGACTAAGGTTTTTTAGGTAAATGGATCATAGAAAAATATGCTTTATAAATTATAATTAACATCCATAGAGAGTGAATTCCACCATTCTCTGTGAATACTTTTGAGATTTTCATTAAGTGATGATTTTAAGAGCCACTCAGATATCAAGTAGAAAAGTCTCAATTTGGGAGGAATGACTTACCAGCAAAATGAACATTCCAGTGCCCCAAGTGAGCAAAACATATTTTTCTCCCTAGTGTTCTAGGTAAACAAGTCCTATTTAAGCAGAATGATTTCCCATCGAATCTCTTGGAATGTTTAAAAAGGCTATTGATTAGAACATGGTTCCATAGTGTAGTGGTTAGTACGTCTGCTTTACACACAAAAGGTTATGGGTTCGTGCCCCAGTGGAGACACAGTCTATGATCTATGGCCATGCCAACCTGATGTCTGATCTCAGAAGCTTAGCAGTGTCGGTCCTGGTTGGTACTTGGATAGGAGACCACTTAGGAAGACTAGATGCTGTAGGCATAAATAATAATAATAAAAGTGAATAAAATACAAAGGCCATTGATTAAACTCACAGAGACCTAAAGATTAAAGGAAAAAAGTCCTCTCTACCTGTGTAATTCAAGGTGATAGCCACTAGCAACGTGTGACTATCGAACACTTAAAAGATGGCTGTCGAAACTGAGATATGCTGTATGTGTAAACCATGCACAGAATTTTAAAATCTTAGATGTCAAGAAAAGAGTGATGAAAAAATGTCAGAATAATTCTTCTATGTTGAAATGATATTTTGGATATAGTGGGTTAAATAAGATACTTCATTAAAATTTATTTCACCTTTTTCTTTTTACTTTTTTGTTGGGTCTGGTAAAAAATTTACAATTAAATATGTGATTCACAATACATTTCCATCGGATAATACTGCTCTTTAACTAAAATCAGCTTTATGTCTGTTTACTATACGTTTAAATGAATTGCAGACTCAGAATTCTGCAAAAGAGATGTTTAATAAAAATCTTTATAAATATCTAAGTACTAAAGCTCATTCAATGAAAGTCTTCAAGTTTCCACTGAACATTTATTAGGTATTATTTTACCCATGATTTAACAAATATACCTAATCACTTTCTAAGTTCAAAGAAATTACAAGTGCTGAGAGAGGCAACAATGAGTAAGTGAGTGTATATCTGAGAATTCAAACTCACATTTCTTCACATCTTGTTAGGCTGACAATTTGGTAAAAAGAAAGGTAATAATAATAATAATGTGAAAAGAAGATAGAAAGACAAATCTAGGTCATGGGGGTGCCATGTTGTGCACTTTGTGCAGGAACAAGAGTGTTATAGCCTCTGTAGTCTCTGACGACTTTCTAATCTAGTTCGGTACAGTTATTGATGTTAGAAAAAGTTAAATAATTGACTGTAGGGCGTACTCCATTTAAGAAAACATGAATGAGTTCCTTCCAAACTTATGAAAATAAAACACTGAATTTCTGTGATTTCTATTTACTAAGGAGAGCTATTCTCAAGATAAACAGGAAAAAAGTTATAGGTGGAGAGAGATTGTAGGAGATGAGAAAGAATAAGAGTGTGCTCTGGTTCATCAAAGTTTTATTATAGGAGATGAGAAAGAATAAGAGTGTGCTCTGGTTCATCAAAGTTTTATTATAAAGGAGCTTACTTTAAAAAGTAGTCATTTTTTGATTGTGTAACATAAGAGATTTTAGGACAAGTATAGATTAGACAAATAAGATGTTGTAAAATAATACCTAAATATTGATGCCAATTCTTACAGCCCATCTATTAGTAGGAAAATGTTCTGCTCTGCCTCTGTGTCAAATATCATCCTCCGTATGCTTTTATGACAAGATTTTAGTGGAGCCTTTGGATTATTACATGCTTTGGCCTAAGCAAGTAAATGACCGTTAGGACTGTTCTCTGACTTCAAATCACATGTTATCAGTGAAACCTTCACTGCTGAGTTTCCTTTCATTGTATCTCCAGGCTGACCATTTCCTGTCAATGTCCTTAGAACGGAGAATATACTGAAAACTGGGGTCAGCCACTATGCCACTAACTCTACACTTCTGGCTTTGGAAGATAAAGCAGTTTTTATTTTGTTTTGTTTCAAAATATTATTTTTTTCTTTTTTGAAAAACCAACATTATATTTTTCTGTGATTTGTTTCTTGTTAAAAATCATCAAGGCATGTTTTAAATATGTGGTGCCATCCAAAGATTCACCGACAGCAAAAATAATTAATTTCTTATTGTGCATCTTATGCTTTATTAAAGAATTTGCATGCTCTGTCCAGCACACAGTCTTTGAGACTGCCTAGAGTAGGAGCAACTAAAATCTAAATACTACCCTTGTGATATGGGGACTCACGAACACCTAATAAACAAAGTACAATGATTAGCTCATGGAAAATAACTAATTTTCTAAAAAGTCCCACAGTGTATTAATTAGAACTACAAGGCAGTATCTTCCAGATATTCATCTACAATTTGTGTTCACAAATGTGTTCTCTTAGAATACTTTTCATGGGTTACTTCTTATTTCTTTATCATTTTACTTTTGAAAATATAACCGAGTCATTATTTTGACCATGTTGAAGAAACTGAGCATATCGATATATATAAAAGTAAACAAACCACCAAATGTAAATGTCAAAATAGAAAAACTTAAATTGTGCTGGGTGACCAGAGGACAGTTAGCACAGCTGCTTGGAAGTGTGACAATCATCCTCGCCCTTCGGATTTCTCACATTATTATTAGACTGGCTAATGAACAAGGTGTGAAGGATTAGGATTCTGAGTTCTCAGTAATTAACAGTAGACAACCTGCTTTGATTGGAATGACAGAAGGAGGTGGAAGCCACTTATATGTGTGTGGGGGTGGGGTGAGGTAAGAAACTGGATGGAGGAGTAGGCAGTAACTGATTCTTTCTGAAAAGGTTTATTATTGTGTTGTTGTCATTGCTACCATTTAAGTGAGTTCCTTCCCTTTCAGCTTCAGACCCCGTTTCCTGCTCTGTAATGACAGAGCTATCTTTCTGAGCAATAAAATCATCAACTGATAGTTGCAGAAAGTAAAACAAAAAACACCACTTGAAACAGGAGGTAAAGTGATCCAATCATTTTGTGCAGTGGTGCGGTGAAGAATGTCTGTAATCAACAGCTCCAAGGTAATTGTTTGGCAATAAACAAAGGCAGGGCTAGATTCCCACACAGGTAGATTAACATAATTTTGACAGAGACAAGGAAGGACTTTTCCCTGGAGAGAGATCTGGGCAGGGGTCTCTGAGCAAGTCCAACCCAAAGAACCAGTGTACTATGAGAAAAGAGAAAAGAGTAAATGATAGTAAATGGAGGCTTGAAGAAAAGATGTCCTCTGTTTTAGTTCCAATTAAACCCTTGAGCAGGGGTGAGATAGGGTAGAAAATATATCAGTGGGATGGCTATCTTTAAACTAATTTTTATATTATTATTTTCTTTTTGTTTGTTCACTGATTTTTGGTTGGTTGATATATTAACTAAGCCAGTTATTCGGTTTCCTCACTGGTCAAATGCCAGTTGAACTACTTTTGGCTTCTAAGTGGAATTTTCTGATTCTTTTACAATTATCCATATTTGGGTGTTTTTTTCCATTTGCAAGTTCCAGAGTCTCTGCCTCTTTGTTACAGGCACTCCAGGGACAGATGGCAGAGGAAGACACCACCTGTCTGACAAAAGACGCTACCTGGTTGGTGCTCTGAATGACATGCTGAGAAGCAGTAGCTGTCACCAAGGAAGTATAAATTGTTATATAATTGTACACTTGAGCATTTAGTTGTATTTGGTTTTGCTGCTATGTACAGCCTTATATTTTTAAACTTTGATGTATGTGTCTTTGCAAACCATTAACTTCTAGAGGACAGAAACAGTGTCATGCTTCTTTTATATCCTCCAAATAACAAGAAATACCAGAGAATTAGATAAATATTTTATAAATTAGATTCGACACTGGGCTATAGTTTTCATAAGGGAGGAACTGTGACCATTTTTTTTACCATTATATCTCCAATGTTTAACACATTCCCGACACAGTTAAGTGCTTTACAAATATTTGTTAAATGGATGCATAAATGAATTTTTTAAAATCATGACTTAGATTGTCAGTTGAGGTCAAGGTTGTAGTGAAGGGCAAGAAGAATGGAATAAAGAAAACTTTCTGCTCTTGGGTGATGTGTATTGCTAAAAGTCTCATGAAGACCATCGTTTCACAGTTGGCGTCCTCTATCTTGTTTGGCCCAGGGTGAAAAATAAGGGCAGATTCAGAGAAACCTGGATGAGATCTAGTTATACTTCAAAACCTTCAGAACCAGGATATATGCCAACACCCACTGCCTTATTCCCAACTCCCAGCTCCCTCATCAAAGGCTGAACTTGGGCTGAACGCCTGACTTTGTTTTGGTTTAAAGGATGAGCTTATATTTTCTGGTCAAGTACTATTATCCTTTGTGAAATTCATAGCATATGGTTTTGATCATTTTATACTTTAAACTCAGAGGGGAAAAAAATGGCTCTTGACTCTAACCATTTCTTACAAGCCCAGTTATAGCTCATTACTACAAGAGCACCTAGGTTTATACGTAAGATTCACAGGTGTCACCCAGAATTTGCTGGTTCTATTATTTCCATAGGTAATTCATTCTATCTCTTTTCACATATACTAGATTAGAAAATAGGTGCCATGTTTTAGGTGTTTTTCTGTCTCCTGCTTGGCACGTGACATGTGTTCATTAGTATTTGTTAAATAAGTGAATAAATGAGTAGACATTTTATTTTCTCTTATTACTAACACATTTCCTTTTTCTTCTTGAGAGGAGTTGCTATTATTTCATAATATACCCATTTCTACTCTGATTCATGTTCATGTCCTGTATTTTAAGACCTCATGCTAGGAAATCCTCATTTCCTATGTCATAAGGTTGATTTGGCTACTCAGAATCTTCTTAACCTTGGTTTGTTATAGCAAGTTTCCAGCATTCCGATTCATGACTGCCTTATTAAAATTAGAACAAAATATACTGAGGGAAATCTTTTCCATATACTCCTTAGAATGAATATATATATATATATATATATATATATATATATATATATATATATAAAATGTAAGAAGTTTTTTGAGTTTTTTTCTCTGCCAATCAAGTTAAAACTATAGCTAGAAAAAAATCATAGCTGAATGCGTATTTCAAATTACAATTAGACTTAACTGAAGAAAAATATGAAAAGGAAAAAAACATTTTAACCATGATCATCTAATATAGTTAGGAATGTAGTTAGAAATCCACTTAGAAAATAAAAATGAAAATAATAAATATTAATGTATTTTTAAAAATTAGTGCCCTTAGGATGTAATGTGCAATCTTACGACTAGAGCTAACACTGCTGTATGATATATAGGGAAGTGGTTAAGAAAGTAGAACCTAACAGCTCTCATCACTAGGAGAATTTTTTTTCCCCTTTTTTGGGTCTATATGGGATGACAAATGTTAATTAAACTTATTATGGTAATCATTTCACAGTATATGTAAATCAAATCACCATGCTATATCCCTTAAACTTATACAGTGACGTATGTCAGTTACTTCTTAATAACACTGGAAAAAAATAAATGCTCTTAACATGAGTTTGAAACTTAGGCCTTCTATCATGATGATTACTAGGAAAATAACATTTTAAATAAACTTGCCCTTTAAAAGTTTGTACTGTCTTTCTTCTTGGTAGGGGTCAAACAAGGTAGTATAGAATTTTTCTCCTCAAGTTTACAAGCAATTAATAACAATTAATTGGTCTGCAAGGCTCTCAAAAGGGTTCTATTATAAAATTTTCTAATTCTAATACAATGCCTTCTAAGATTCTCGAGACTGTTTTATGAAATGCTGGGAATACTTTTTTAGAAATGTCATACTTTTCATCCTAATTTACAAACCTGACTTCCTGAAATAGGTTTTGAATACATTCCTTTTTTATTTCCCCAGTTATAACAAGAGAAGATGAAAGAATTTATCATGGACTAATTTCGAGAACATTTACAAAATTATAACATGGGTAAAACTTGACCTTGGTCCCATCCCTCTGTCTATCCCATCTGTTTGGCCCCAGCCCTCTAGGCCTATCCTGAGCCAAAGGACGTCACTCTGAGCTGGTTAGTAAATATCCTGGAAACGATGTTGGCTGGTAACTTAAACTGTATCATCTCCAGTAATATTTTGTCACAGGATTTTGTAAACAGAGTATCCTTGAAAATCCAGAAGAAATAATTGCTAGTGATGATATTTCTTGGGGCAATATTTTTATATGTTCTATGATGGCCACCTTCTCCAGTCAGACTCTGAACAAATTCTTCAGGAAATACTGGGCTGCTGGCAGGATTAGGTAAATATTGTAAAAAAACAACAACAAAAAATATTTTTTCACAGCTGGCACAATGTATGGGGGATCAGAGATCAGATACTTTCTCTGTATGTCCACAAAAGTAAACAACAATAAAAAACAAACAGCCCTTGTAAATTGCTCATATATATGCCTAAATATCTTTACTTGATGTTTGTGTACACAAATAGTGAGGGGGTTATAAAAGAAGCAAGAATGAGAAAGAGATTTTTTGGTATATGTCCACCAACAGAGAGAGCAAGAGAGAACAGAGGACAAGAGAAAACTAGACACTATAAATGCAACCAGTTTTCTAATGGAGAGATGTCATATGGCAAAGTGTCCTTGAACGCCATACAAATATTTACTAAGATTAACAATTCAACAGCTATAGAATCACCTCTTAGACTAATTGACCGAAGATTTTAAATTTGAAGTCTTCAACTTTTCTAGTTAAAAAGCTAAAATTACCTTTAAAACATAAACTTTAAAAATAATTTTTATTATATTATTTTAAGAAGTAAGTTTCCTAGATTGTTTTACATGTATCTTTTGCAATTACACTTAATTTATGTATATCTGTGTACACACTTGCAAATTTTTTAAATTTGTAGGTACTTATTATATTTATTTGAATTTTATTCATAAAAAGTTAAAAAGGACTCCCACTTCTAATATATATTTTAAAAATAAAGAAAAACATAAGTGTGAACAATAAGTACAGTTCACATGCAAGTTAACTTTGAAATGCCTAATACTTAGAAATCTAGGTTGTAATGTGGATAAATAATATGTGATTTGCTTTCCTTATGATTCCATAAGGATATTCATGAAAACCCAATTAAAGAGACTCAAAATTATTTTTAGTCTCTGTTTTAAATCCTGTTTTTTTAATTTCTTTAATGAGCTCTTACTACTATTGTCTTTTTAATTTTTTTCTTATTTCTTTTTTTATCTTTTTAATGCAATATTTGCTTTATCCAAAGAGTATATGTGACATAGATTTCATATACAAGGAATACTAATGAAATGAGTGACCACGTACTCAACATTCCTGTGCTCTCTTCCTATCCCATCCTTTTGCCCCCACATCCAGGTATTATCACTCTTTTGAATTTTATGTCTGCCATTCCCCAACCTTTTTCTGTTTTGTTTTATATGCATATATGCAGCCCAAACACCATATTGTTTAATCCTTGTCTCTTTAAGAATGTTATCACACAGTATTCTGGGATTTGCTTTCAAATTCATCTTTGTTGTATGTAACTGGTTTACAGTGTATGTAATACCATAATTTATCCATTCTCCTGCCGAGGAATTTTTGGGATCTCCTAGCTTTTTGAAACCATTAACTGATACTATGAACATTCTTTTATTTCTAGTGTACACGTATAAGCCTTTCTCTAAGTACCTAAGAGAATTGCTGAATTGTGATGTATGAGCATTTTCAATTTTGTAGGAATGTTAATTCTTTTTTTCTAAATCTGTTGCTTACATAATCTCACCAATATTTAGAATTATAAAACTTCTTAATTTTCCCAGTTCAGGAGTATAAAATAGAATCTCATAGCTCTCTTAATTTGCATTTACATGAATAAGGTTGGATACCTTTTCATGGCCTATTCACTATTCTTGTTTTCTCTTAGGAAAAAAGCCTATAGATATTTTCTCCTCCTCCTCCTCCTCCTCCTTCTCCCCGTCTTCCTTCTTCTTCTTCTTCTTTTAACCACATTGTCTGTCTTTCATTGATTTGCAGGAATTCCTAATATATTCTTCATACTGTTTGTTGGTTATGTGTTACAAATACATTCTCCAAGAGTGTGGGGTTTTTTTTCACTATATTTAAGTGTCTTCTGATGAATATAAATTCTTAATTTTTAGTCTACTGTATATTATCAATCTTTACTTTTGTTGTAGTTCATTTCCTGTTCTTTTTAAGAAATTCTTCACTACTCTGAGAAGATTGAATTTTCTCATGACTATGTTTTTCTACTTTTTTGCCCTAAAAGTGTTGTTTGTCTTTCACAGTTAAATCCTTAATCTAGCTGATAATTATTTTCATATCTGTTGTGAGATTGGGATTCAATTTCATTTTTTTGCAACTTTTGTAAGTTACTTTTAGGTGTACAATATATTTTGTTTCTATAGAAAATGCTAACATTTTCTTAAGTACTAATTTTTATTTTATTTTATTTTATTTTTAGTATTTGGTGCTGATATACAGCAATACAATGGATATTTTACTATTAATCATATCACTAGCCAGCTTGCTAAATCCATGTTTCTAATAGCCTGTAAATTTGTGGGGAGGTTTTTTTCTTTTTGAAAACAACTGTATCATTTGACAATAATGACAATTTTGTTTCTTCCTTTTTAGTTTGTATGACTTTTATTTCTTCTTGTATTACTATGCCAGCTGATATTCTAGTACCATGTTTAATGGTGTGATAAGATGGTGTGTCCTTGTACATGATTTTAAAAGGAATTTTCATAGTGTATTACCATCAGCAATGGTATTTCCTTTATTCTTTTGGTGGGAACCTCTTATCAGGTTGAAGAAGTATGTTTTTACTCCTTGTTTGCTATAAATTTTTAGCATTTGTGGTACTGCATTTTACCAAGTTTTTCATTTGAGTGTATTTAAACTTTAATGTGGTGAATGATATTCAGAGATTTTTAAATGTTAAACTACTCTTGGATTCCTGAGAAAATACAACTTTGTCATCTGTGAATTATGCTTTTTATCCACTGCTGTTTTTATTTTGGGCCTATTGCATCTTTATTCATGACTGAAACAGGCCTTTAATTTTCCTTCTCGTGAAATCCTTGTCTGACTTTGATATCAAGGTCACATTGACTTCAAAGGAGATGCGGAATGTTTCTTCCTCTTCAACTACCTTTAAAAATGTACACAAGACCAAAACAATTGGTACTTTGCTAGTTTTGTTCAATTTGTTTGAAAAACTATTTTGGCCTAGTATTTATTATATGCATAATTTAACTACCGATTCAATCACTAGTATATATTTAGGGTATTCTATTTTGAATCAGTTTTATAAATGCTATTGTTCTCAAAACTTGATCATTTGAACAATACTTTCAATAATATGAAGTTTTTGTAGTATTTTCTTGCTCTTTTTTAGTCTCTGCTATAACTTTAGTTTTGTTATCTATTTAATTCCTATGATTGGTTGATTGGTAGTGTTTTCTCTCCTTTTTCTTGTACAGTCTCTCTATAGATTTGACTTTTGCTTAGTTGATTCACTTGAGGTCACTTATTTCTGCCTTTTAAAACAGTACCTCCTAACTTCAATATTCTTCGATTTCTTCTGTTCTTCTCTTTTCACATATTGAATGATTAGTCCATTGATTTTTGTTTTCCTTTAAATATAACATTTTGAGCTATAAACAGTTATACTCAAAGTACTGCTTTCACAGCAATTTACAGGGTTTGTTTGACCTGTAATATTTGTATAATTGTTCATTTCTAAGTACCTTAAAGTTTCCATTATGAGTTCTTTATAATCTGTTACTTAGAAATGTGTTTTTAGATTATAAAATATGTAGTTATTATTGTTTTTTGATGTTGTATCTTAATTGCACAGTATCCAGAGAACATGGTCACATAAAAATTATTTTTTAAATTACCTCAGACCTTATTTGGACCTAATGTGTGATGTTTTTATAAATGCTTTCTATATGAATACATTAGATAATGTATGTTCTCTACTTATACATAGAAATCAAACATGCTAATCCTGTTGTTCAGATCTTCTCTCTCTTTACTAATTTTGGACTATTCAAAATGAACTGTCAATAATTGAGTGAAATATGTTGAAATTTCTCTCCATGATGGTAGATTGACAATTCTTCCCTTTTTAAAAAATATACTTTTGCTTCCTATATTTTAAGACAAATTTCCATAGGGACCTGAGTTTAGATTTGTTAAATTCTCTTGATAAATTTAAACTTTTATCATTATTTAATGGTCTTTTCTAATTTTAAAAAATAATTTAATTTTAAAGTCGATTTTGTCTGATATGAACCTAGCTTCCTCACCTTTTTTAAAAATAGTATTATTTTGATGTATCTTTGCTGTATCCCTCTTGCATGATGGTACCAAGGAGTCCAAACTTCTGGTAATTACTTCCTTGAATAGGAATCAATTTTCCCAGAATGAATAAGATTGACTTGTGTAATCACTAGGATGTTGCATAAGTGGCAGTGTGCAGCATCAGGCCCGGGTTACAAAAAATACCGTAGCTTCTCAGATTGCCTACTCAGAGGAAAGTCAGATGTCATGTTGTGAGGGCGCCAGCCCTATAAGATGTCCTTCAGCTCCAGTCAAGCCTTTCGGTAACTGCAGGCCCAGCTCACATCTTGACTGCAATCTCTTGCGAGACCCTGAATGTGAATTGCACAGTTAAGCCACTTATGATTTCCTGATTTGTGAAAAATGTGAAGTAAAGCACATTTGTTTTAAGCCATTAAATTTTGAAGGATTTGTCATGTAGCAATACATATATATTGATAAAGAGATGGAAGATATGATCTAATTGCATCTTTTTACTTAAGGCTTCCTGTGTTCTTATATTAGGGGTAAAAGCATATAGCTATATTTCAAAATTCAGTTCAACAATCTGTCTGTTATTTGGGGACTTTATTAATTTATTAATTCTGATTATTAATATAGTTATTTCTATCATTCTATTTTTTAATTGTCCCACTTTTTTATTCTCCTTTTCTTGCTTTTTCCCCTTTTTAAGTAATTGAGTTCTTATTTCATTTTTCCCTATATAACCTTAGCTTTTATATTATATTGCTTTTCACTTGGTGGTTATTATAGAAATTTTGCCATTTATATTTAATTTATAATGTCTAAAGATATCTAAAGTACTGACAAAAGTTTATCAAGCTGTAAGAACATAGTAACACTGATTACTCCCTTCTGATTTATATTTTTGCCCAGTATTTTAGAGTTGTCTTTTTAAATAAAACTATAGACAATATATTTAATATTTTTTTGCAAACACTATTGTTTAGATTAAGATACATGTTTGCATTTTATCACTGTTTTTTTCTTTCATCTCTGATTATCCCTCTGATAATTTCCCATTTTGTGGAATTATATCTTTTAGAAATTCCTTGAGAAAGAATTATTAGTGGCAAAACTTTTTCTTTATCTGAGAAAGACTATTTCACTCATTTTTGAAAAAATAATTTTTCAGGTTAAAAACATGCTTGATTACAGTTATAATATTTTAGCACTTACTGTTGAGAATTTTTATCTAATTTTTTATATTAGGTGATGGTGGTTTTTATTTTTCTTGATGCTTTTAAGAACTTCTCTTTGATTTGAGTATTCTGAAATTTTGCCAAAACACATCTACATGTGTACTTCTTTTTTATTTATACTGCTAGTGATTCATTATGTTTATTATGGGTCTACAAATTTATGTTTTTCATTTATTTTACAACTTTTCAGCCACTATTCACATATTTTCTCCCCTTCATTGTCTTTATTCTCTCCTTTTTCGTGTCCAACTATATACATATCTTAGAGCTTCTTAATCTATTTCCTATATATCTTAACTTTTCCTGTGTGTTTTTTAATTTCTTTTTTTCTCCTTTACACAGCATTCTGGGTAATTTATCACATATATTTTGAGTTCAGTAATTATTTCTTTGGCTGTGTCTAGAAAGCTCCTCAACTGGTTTATGGATTTTTTTCTAAATTCAAAAATTGTACTTTTTATTTCAAGAAATTTTATCTTGCTTTTTAAAAGTTTTTCTGACCATTACTCATGTGGTGTATTGCTTACTCATATTTGTGGT
The DNA here is from genome assembly GCA_004027375.1 of Macroglossus sobrinus. Lineage (NCBI taxonomy): Eukaryota > Metazoa > Chordata > Mammalia > Chiroptera > Pteropodidae > Macroglossus > Macroglossus sobrinus. Next base: position 149,088 of record PVKZ01002197.1, read on the forward strand.
TCCATATTTTATTTTCTTAAGCATTTATGATGTAGTTTGTAGTAGTCAAAATAATGCCCCACAAAGACATCTGTTTTAATTACCAGAATCTGTGACTATATTAGGATAAGTGGCAAAGAGGAAATAACATTGCAGATAGAATTAAGATTTTCATCTTAATTTATACTTCCACGTTTTCATTTATACTTCCATGTGATTTAGAGAATGGAAAACAAAAATATGAAAGGCAATACTACTCCATGAATCTTGCCATCTCAAACTTAAATAAGAGACTTGGAAGGAAGGACTTTAAAGCCAATGAGTGAAATCAGGTTTTTATTACCCATTACTTTCACCAATTCAAGTTCTTCATATATCTTTTTTTACAAATAAGACAGACTTGCTTGCATTCCACATCAACTGACTGTATGATTAATTCTTAAGTGTAATTTTCTAGCTCTATTTAATTGTCCTGTGGAAAACACATTAAAGTTGTCAGCACCATATTTTTTACTTAGGCAAGATCTCGTATTTTGAGAATACTAGGTAAGAGAGGGAATGGGGGGACCAAAAAAAAGGCAAAGGGATTAAGAGGTACAAATGGATAGTTGTAGAATAGACATGGAATTGTAGAGTGTAACAGGGGGAAGATGGTTAATGTTGTAATAAATATGTAAGGGGGAAGGGAGGTTTTAGTAGGGTGATCACTTTGTGAGTTATGTAGATCTCTGATCACTATGCTATACAACTAAAATTGGTTTATTATTGTAAACCAATTATAATTGAAAAAACTCACTACATTATACAATGTAAATACAAGCAACTAACTGTTTATTATATTTCAATAAAGATGGAAAAAATTGTGGCTGTCTCTAAGAAATCATTAACAAGTATAAGATAGGATTGATCTATTTTAAAGTATATGAGTTTATACTTTAAAAATGAAATCATCCTGTCCATTCCTCTTTATTTCAATATTTAAAAACTAAATGTAACTTGCCCCCTATTTTATTAATTACAGTACAGATGAGCATGACACATTACAGCAGCTGGGTCAAAGTCAGAAGCAGAAAGTATATATAGATTTGTGTTGTAGGCATATGTGTAATATCATACAGAATTATGTTTCAGAAATCCGATGATGATTTTGGCCTCTTGGGTTGACATTTTTGAAATGCTCTTGCATCTGTGCCTGTTTTGTATGAATTAGAATGCCTTCTCCTACAAATATCCTGAAGCTCCTTTACATTAGCTAAACAATGGGGAAATGCACTATATAATAGGACTTCAAAAGGTCAGGCAAATTTCCACTATGGTTGATACAGTCAGTGCTCATCAAGGTCATAAGAGACCAACATTCTTTCACTTCTTCTGTACAATACCCTCACATTTAGCTTTCTCCTACAGTGCTGGGAAATTGTCTGCAGCTCTTCTAGGTGTCACTTCATAACGTGAAAATGTTGGGAGGAAAAAGAGGAATGACTTTTCATGTGGCTTTCTTCTAGGAGAAAGGGAACATTTCTTAGAAGGCAGATGTCCTTCTTGTCTTATTGGTAGGATGGAGCAAACTGCCCATTCCTGAGTTATTGGCAAAGAGATCAAGGTTAACTTTAGAATAGTCAGGCTCACTCTTAAAACAAAGGGTGGGGTCAGTCTGCACTGAAGCACTTAGAGACTGTGGGAAGGTTCTGTTAGGAAAGAAAAAGAGAGAAATTGATTGAGTAGGCAAACACGTTTTAACTATATCACAAATATTTTATTCATTTCTTTAGAATTCAGATTGTTACAAAAAACTCATTTAAGTTAAATTCAAGCTTCCAATTTATATTCTTAATAAAGATTTTGAAATGGACAATACCTAAACTGCCAACTCTCTTGCTATATAATCAAAAAGGAATTCCTATAGCTGAAAAAGAGGGCTAATTGGTCATTTAATAGTTTCACAATGAATCAAATCATGAGAGTGCAAAAATTTTTCAGCACTCCTGAACATTTTTTTTATTGTTCAAGCAAGTATTCAGATGTAACTGAAACCAGAAAGAACCTTATTTTCTCAATAGAGAAAATATTATCAATAGAGTATTAATAGAGAATAAGGCAGTCATTTTTATAGGTATGGTGGGATTTGTTTCAGGTCATTAACATCCCTCATGGTGCACATTAGAAAATAGCTTAAAAAATCACAAACTACTGAATGACAATTTATTAACCAAAAAAAAAACAAAAACAAAAACAAAAAAACACAAAAAGCAGAAAGTCATGGGAATGGCTAGAACAATGTCCAGACAATAGAATAATGTACAGTCTTTAAAATCACATTTTTATGACTTCTAAGTGATATAGAAGAAAATATGTAATGCAATGTTAATTAAAAATTGAGATACAAAGTAAGTTCATATTATGACCACATCAGTAAACTAATTGAAAAGATATAAAAATTTTTATTTTTTTTCTATGCATTATATGCTTTGTAAAATTTCAGAGTTGTGATAGACAGTATTGTCATCAAGTGTTCTCTGCTCTCCTGTCAAAAAATTATGCTTTTGCACCTGACTCTTAGGCAGATGACTTGCTTTGATCAATTAAATGTGAATGGAGTGAAATCTGCCAATTCTGAGCAGAGCTTTAGAATCTCTGTGAGCCTTTTTCACTCCATCTCCTCCTGCTTTGACCACAACATGCCCAGAGAAGGGCCATTTGTTATTCTTCATCCATGAATTAACAACACATGTGGAGCTTACATGTAATGTAAACCTCTGTCGTTAGAAATCATTGGTATCTTGAGGCTGTTTACTACCTCAGCTCAACATGGTAAAAGCTACCTAATGTGGAGATCATGTGCTTTGTGTTTCAATTCAGAAAAATAATAAATAGTATAAAATCACAATGTAAAGTATGTATATTATTTAAAATCACATCATAAACACTTGCGGGGGAGGAACATAAATATGCTCCTGCATTCTGCAGCTCAGGGAGGGAAAAAGAAGAGTATTTGTTCTCCATCCATTTTCACATTTCTATTAGAAGGCGTCAGAGTTTTCCTTTCTGCTTCCAGTGCCTACCACTAACTATAAATGATCTAGCAAAACATCTAGATTACTTCCCTCTTTATTTTCTCAATTGACATCTCTCATCTTCTCCCATCGACATGAGTCTCTGGTAAGGAAGGTCTTCAATAATGTCTTCACTGTCAAATCTAATGAGCTTCCTTAGTCCTCATCTTCTTGGTCTCTTTTTAGTCCTTGACTCAGATGAGCATTCCTGTCCTTACGGAAACTTCCCCTCACTTGGTTCATGGGCCATCTTGATGTTCTGTCTCTCCTTAATGCTGCTTGGACCAATCCTTCCTGTCTGTTCAGTTACAATTTTCTTATTTTCCCTTCTCTTACATGCACATGTGCCTTACACTCTGACTTTATCCTTCTTTTCTCTTATTTTTCCAACAATTCTTTGTCTCACATATCCATTTGTTTCAAATACGTACAGAAGAATGAGCAATAGATCTGAGTTGCTTTAATCTTTTACTGGGAAACAGTGGCATGGCCATTGGTACATAATTCCTTCAGAAGATAGTCTTGCATCTCTGAGATTCGTATAATATGACACTACGGGAGTTAAACCTGTCTTGATTCGTTAGTGAAAAATCTTCTCATTGGTGAAATTATTCTATAAATTGTCCCATGGAAAATTTAATATCTAATTTCACTTTCTGGGGTCTTTTTGAGTATGATATATGATCACTATTTTTTATAAAGAAACCACACTCAACAACAAGAAATAGTATTGATCTTGGCAAGATTTAATAACTTATGTAATTGCTTGGGCTTCCAAAGATGAGTTCACAGACTGTTATGTTCATCTAGAAAAAGAGCTAAAATCTAAGCTAATGATTTTATAGAGCCTGCAGCAACAACACACATGCTGAGAGAAATTTATTTTCTGTGAAGCTAGGAAAGCTTCTGTAAAACTTTGTTTTCTCAGTTACTCTATTGGAATCTAATTGATAGTTTTTCCCATCTTAAATATTTTTGAAGAAATAAAATACTCATAGTCAGAAAAATTCATATTCTCCCTGAAATCATGTGTTGTAATTGTCCATTGTCACACACAATGCAATTTTAAACAGATGAAATATATCACATTCTAAAGACCCCTAGAGAACAGGATTTTAGAGCTTACTTTTGGTGCTTTATTCCAATGGTTAAATCTTCTCAATAAATTATTTCTCATATAACCTGAAGATTTCGTAATGCTTAAATATTTCCTTTTACTATGTCTTCACTGAAAATGTCTATACAGTAACTTCTCTAAACTGAAAAACCATTTTTAAAATTACTCCTTGGCAACTTTCTTTAATCTAAGTTGTCTTTAGAACAAACAAACAAACAAAGAGTCCTGAATTATTTCTGAGATACTCTGAATGCTTTCCAAGTAAGACTCCCATTTAATCTCCAATATTTAAATTGTGTTATATAAATTCATTTTTTAAATTTACAGTTTTATAATTCGGAGTATCTTATATGTGCCCATTTGAATATATGTGATTATAAAATATATGTATTTAATTAGACCTACAAAAATGTTTTTTGAATAAACAAACCCTCCATCAAGTTTAGACCAATAACTGTCAAAACAAAGAGATGGTCTATGAAATTTTTTTTCTGTTAATTCTTTTTAACTTCCTGACTTTTGTGGCTGCTGTTAGTCTCAGGCAAGATTATCACAGTGTAACATAAATAAGAGATTAACTTTATAGTCACTCTCCATTCACCATAAAACTCCTTGACCCACTGAAGTCCAGAAGGGTCAGCATTTTCTTTGGCTAGCTCGAACCTTTGGCTGGCGTACTGTGGGGCTCACGCCATGGAATACTGTCAGCACAAGGGATATCCTTTGGAAAACAACGCAAACTCACTCTCTTTTTTTTGCATACAACAGTAGGGAAACTCTCATTCCTCAATTCATTAATGTCAAAGAGTCTAAAGAAGTTTGTAAGGACAAAGAAAAGCCCTGCTAATTAACCATTGTGTTATAATCATAATCAAGATTTACAAAGTACTTTTTGTGCCAGGTAGCACATAGATTGCACAAAAGACAATTTCTGCTGACAAATGTTCTGCCAGTCCCATGTTTCAGGTCTCAACAGTTGGACTTTTTGTGCCAAAGACTTCTGATTAATTAGGAAACTTCAACAAGCAATTATGAAAATAACTCCCCAAGTCATTTAGGTACAAGGTAGTGTTTTCCTGTTATATTTCAAGTAAACAAAAGGATATCAGTTGATTGTTGGACGGGAGTTGATTGTAACCTTTTGGCTCTAAATAATGAGCCTGTGTCTTAATTCCATTTAATGGTTTGGAATTCCAAAGCTTTGGAGTTCATTAGGGAAGCAGAGGAAGTAAACACATGAAAAACAGGGAAAGAGACTCATTGAATCCCAACTGGCTTCCTTTCCCCAACATTAATTTGCAGGTGTACTAAATTCACAGCCACTTCTCCTCACACTCAAGCTAAATAACTTTTAATTATCCCCATGCTATTCTTTCAGTCCTGAAGCTGGTTGTACATGTGCTTAAATGAATTGATGAGGAGAGCAGTGCTGAGGGACTTTGGACTAGGTATGAGTAGGATTACTGAAAAAGACGGATGTTTTCAGTTACAGTTTTAACTGGACATAATGGCTTCCCCACAGGAAAGCTCATGGATCCATAAACCCAGTCCACTGCTCCCTTACAGGAAAGGAGCTGTTTATTACTGCAGCCCATGCCACCTGCTCAGCTATCAAGTGTACATTGGTTCTCTCGGGAACAACAGGGTGGGGTAGTTACTAGAAACAAGGCTGAGAGCCAGCAGTATTCCACTTCCAAATTCTGGCTGACTCCTCCAGTAACCTCTGTCTAGTCCCCTCAATAAAACTAACCATTGCTTGTTTAAAACTGGAGCCAGATATGTAGTGCCTTGGGAAATATCCACACTTCACTGGGATTTCTTTGGCACAGAATGCATTCAAAATTATCTTTGTCACCAGCAAACATTTATTGGGCATTCTTCTATTGGGCATATGATAAATGAGTCAAAGACATATAGTATGCCTGAATTATTTCCATGAAGTGCTTCTAAAAACTGAGTTTGTCGTAAAGGAATTATTTTGTACATTGTTTTGTAAAGCATGAGATTTAAAAAATAGTATGTAGATTTATCTATTATTTTTATAAATTAAATTGACTCTGTAGGGGCTGATTGTTAGATATTGTCTATGCTACACAAAATCAAATTTAAAGCTAAATATCAGTAAGATAAGTTCCCCTCATGAAGAATCAGAATGCTAACATGAAAAATAAATTGTTCTTCTTTTGTCATTATTAGAATAGAGTAAGAAAAACGTTGCTGTCCTTGGAACCCTGTTTGCATAATTAGAATCATGAGGGCGCATAATGACAAAATATTCTCTGTGCCCTCTAAAGTGGGTGACAGCTCCTGGGCACAGTGATACTCCATAAACAGCCCACGTGGCAGAACATCCCTAGCAGCAGAATTCACTGGCAGCTGACCAACTTGAATGTTTTTGTATTATCCTTGACTTCTACAGTTGGCAGAGTGAGAGAAAAAAGAATGTTTCAGGAATTAATGATGTTGAAAAGATGGATATCCAGAAATGGAAGGTGGGGAAAAATGATTTTCTCACACATTTTTAAGCATTGGAAACAAGTATGTGGTCACTCCAGAGATCCCAAATGTCTTAGAAATACAAAGGCTAAAACCTCTTCTGGAATTTTAAAACCCAAATCACTCAGCTTAGTTCTTTTTAACTTTAGTGTGTTACTGTACAAGAAAAACATACACAATAATAGAGTGAAACACACTTTGAGTCTCATAAAAGGTCCACTCATGATAACTATTCCTGTAGGATGCCAAGGTCTGCTCAGGTAGCTCTGGACAATAGCACTTAGCCATAGCACACTCCTATAGGCTCACTTAGCGCTGTAGGAGTCCTGTTTTTTTTCTAATTCTTGATGAGATAATTACTTATCTAAAGTTGAAGATGGAAAGAAATAAGGAGATAGAAGCACAAAACATGAAAGCATACTGTTAGTTGAAGTCTCTGCTTCTTAGCAGCTAGTTTATCTGTGATCTAGTCCACCCATTAAAAATGAGATCACCAAAAATATATATTTTTTATCACAAATATCTTGCTATCAACAGCCTCAGGATAGAGTAGCCAAGAGATGAACCATAAAGAAGTATGTTTAAACTGACCAGAAAGGCATACTAGTGTTTTTGCAGTCATTTTTTAGGGATGCACATAGTAGGTGTGGGTTACCTATGCTTTTAGAAGTGAAACTTAAGTTCTATAAAATCTATAGATTCAATCTTTCTCTTCCCAGTTTTGCACATGTGACATCATTGTCCTTGGATGTCATCAAATCTCCATCTGGAATGAAGTATTAGTCAGCCTGAACTGCTATAACAAAATGCCACAGACCAGGTGGCTTAAACAACAGAATTTTATTTTCTCATAGTTTGGGAGACTAAAAGTGAAGTTTAAAGTATCAGCAGGTTTGGTTCCTGGTAAGGGCTTTCTTCTGGCTTTCAGATAGCCACCTTCTCATTGTGTCTTCAAATAACTTTTCTGAGAGAGAGAGAGAGAGAGAGAGAGAGAGAGAGAGAGCAGGAGTTTGAGAGAGCAGAGCATGCTGGTGTCTCTTCTTATAAATATATCAGTTGTATCAGATTAGGGACCTACCTTTATGACCTCATTTAACCTTGATTATCTCTTTAAAGGTCCTGCCTCCAAATATAGTCACATTGGATAATAGAGTTTCAACATATGAATTTGGGGGAGACACAGTGCAGTCCATAACAAATGATAAATATTTAATAGTTATTATTAATCAAACATATGCCCAAGGTACTAATGTTATCCAATTCAATTATTAATACCAGGTAATAACTATGTGGACTAATTAATAGAACAAGCCAACTCAGTCTATTAGGCTGAGTGAAATAAGTCAGACAGAGAAAGACATACTATATGATCTCATTTATACATGAAATCTAAAAAAACTGAACTCACAGAAACATAGAACAGTTTGGTGGTTGCAGAGGCAGGGGGAAGAGGGTGAAAAAAATAAGTGAAGGTGGTCAGTGGCTACTTCTAATTATAAAACTAGTTCTGGCAATGTAATATACAGCACGGTGATTATATTTAACAATATTGTATTGTATATTTGAAAGTAGCTGAGAGTAACTCTTAAAAGCTCTCATCATGAGAAAAAAGTTTATAACTATGTGAGGTGATGTTAACTAAACTTATTGTGGCAATCATTTTTCAGTATTTACATATATCAAATCATTATGTTGTATGCCTTAAATTAATACAGTATTATATGTCAATTATATCTCAATAAAACTTGGGAGGAAAAGAACTTAGCAGGTAAGATCTCATTTTATGCTATAGATGAATATAATGGGAGACACTTCTCAGTATTAATTGGAATCAGATTGATTTGGAATCACAGTTTTATCACTCACTAGTTATGGGAACTTGGACAAATAGCTTAACTGCTCTGAACTCCAGATTTTTAGTATGAAAGGAGGTTACTATAAGGACTGAAATGAGTTATTTATTGAGTATTTAATAAGTATTTAGCAAATAATATATACTTAGTAAATGGTAGTTAGTATTATAAATTATCTTTAATATTATGGTGATATAAATATCAAAATTGAATTAACTTCATTAGCAAATTGACATTAGTCAGAATTCTGTGGTAATGTAAACCTTTTGTAGTCTTCACAACTCCAAGTAGGAATTTTCCTGGCCTGCTTTAGGGTTGAAATTCAGAACAATATTGTTCTCTCTTAACCACAAGGGCTTGATAACTTGCATTAGTCTGAGAAATGAGCACTAGGCACAACCCTACAAGATGACAAATGCCCAGGTGCCCTCTTGAGACTGTGTTATGAGAGAAAAGTACCAATCAATGGGCAGCATGAAGCTAGTGACTGATTTCTTCTTGTTGCCTGTGACATTTAAAATCATGTGACCATACTTCAGTTGAAACACTACCTCGGACCATAGACCAGTGTTTGTTTGTAAATGTGAGTGAAGATGGATGTTTTGATTTTTAACTATAACCCTTCTATTTCTTGGCCACATTGATTCAGGGTATTTTAGATCTTAGGAGCAAAGCATAAAATATCTGCTGTGATTATTTTTTAATTACTGCTCCTCACACAGCTTTTGACATTTATAAGCATTCCGTTCTTTTCTAAACATGATTTTATAGATTTTTCTAGGTTTGGCATTGCCCTTGCTTCTTGGCACAGCATTCTGTTACTATTTTTAAAACGAGCATGACAGTGTAGATACTAAAATGGAAACAAAGCCAAAACAAAGTTTGGAATCAATTAGAAGGACCAAGAGGCTGACATTCAAATGTCAGTGGATTCCCCTATTCACTTTTTTTTTTTTAACATTGTAAGATTTACTTACAAGATTTACTTTAAAAATCTAGGTTGCTGTCACATTAGCAATATCAGTTTAATTTCCATCACAGTAAATAATTATGAGAGATTTAATTTCAGTTGCCTCCTAATGACTTCATTCTTAAACATATCCTTTAAAATTATGCTATTTGAATGTTTATCTCTATTCATTCTTCCTCTCCATAAAAAGTTTAATAAGGGGAGTGATTATAATACCTTGTATTAGGTAAGACATATTGGCTATCATTACATAAAATTAATAAAAATATTTTAATTTCTAAATTGCTATTATGATCTAGCTATCTGCATTTGATTTTTCTCACGCGAAACTTTATCCCTCTGTGTGGCATAATTATTTTAACATGTAATTGGATAATATTCACATACTTATTTTTTCCTCCCCTAAAACCTATAAGGTTAAAGGTTATATCTGAGTTTATTGGTTTCACACTCAGGAAATGTACTTTCAGAAAAGAGGAAAATAAGTATCAGATCCTTTGGAAATGTATGCAGTAAAATTTTGGCTGGTCATTTTTTTGAGAGACCAAGAAAAATGCTGTCAGCCATAATGCTAAATTTGGAAGTGCAATGTCGTGCCAACGGATATTTTAGCAAGGCTGATGCTATACTTGGGAATTTGTCAAGTGCATAAATAATATTTCATAGCACATTTGGCTGTGTGCAAAGTAGATACAGAATTTATTCTTCACTCTAACAATGAGAAGAGCCACACATTTAAAAATGTATTAGGGTGAGTTTCTCCATTCTGTTCTTCTATTTATTTTTATGCTGCTTATTAAGGAAGAACATGAGCTGTTTTTAAAATGTTATATATTAGCTAACATCATAGGATTTATCCACCAGATGATCTTTAGTTGTGTTCAGGCAGCTACTGGAAAAATAAATAATTTAATCTGAATACTTGAGCGGCAAATCTTGCTGTTTAAACCATTTGCATGCAGGCTCGTGAAATAAAGATGTTTTTACAACTCAGCTCTCTCTCCTATCACCTATTGTTGCTCTTCCAGAGTCTTTGATTCACAATTATATCTATAGCGATAATATATCCACTGGGAAATGACATTCTATTATTCTTAAAGACTCAAAATTTTGGAGCTCAGAAGTACCTCTGAAAAACAATTCTGACCAGGCTTACAGGAAAAGACAGGGACTCAGACAAGTGAAGTTTGATCCCAATTGTCACCTAATCTTGGCCCGTCTCAGTTGCATCATGATACCGCTTGCCCCAAATCAGGTTATAATTTATGGATATTTATATTTGTTTGTATACCCCTAACCTTTATTTGTTTGTTTGTTTATGTTTACTTATTTATTTATTTATATTTATAATGGTGACTTTGTATTTTGTATTTTGACATTAATAATTGAAAAGAGAAGAGAGGAGGGCTCTGTTGTCTCCCAGAGATCCAGAAACTTCAGTTTTTGAGAAAAGGTTACTTTTTAAAGGAAGAATATTTTATTTCCCTGAATACCCAGAAAGAGCCCTAGATTTGAAGCCTCAGATACCGTCCTCGTTAAGGACCCCCAACAATGCTGTCAGGGCGCTCCCAGACATACTCATTCTGGAAACCAGGGAAGCACAGCTGGGTCCCATTTGCCCCAGGCTAAGCATGGCAAGGAGGAGGATGAGAGCAGTCAGCTGTTGACAGAGCCAACACAGCCTTCCAAGTAACTTTTCACAGACTGATGATTAACATTTATTTGTACTTTACACATTTTTTAAGCCATACAACAACCCCATAACTGTTATCCTTATCTCTCAGAGAAACTGAGTAAATACCCAAAATAGAACAAGTGGGGACAGAAACCAGAAATTGAAACTCGGAAAGCCCAATTGCTGAGCCCAAGCTTTTAAAGTAAAAGAATAACTTTTACTCTACCCCTTATCTCCAGAATTGGTGGCATCAAAGGCTATGTTTTAAGTAACTTTGATTAATATCTTTTATGTTTTCACATCTCTCATGATAGGGAAAGAAATTTTCAATATGTTTACTTCATAATTATGACAACATGGTTTTAACTAAATAAAATACTTCTGTAATTTTGTGGAATTTAGACAAGTAATCTTCTATTGATAACACATTATAGTTATTAGTCTATGTAGGGCTCTATCATTTGCTTAATTAATTTAAAGTTTTATAGTGATTAACTAGGGGTTTATCACTCAACTTAGAACTTAGCTATTACCAATAATTTATACCTATGGGGCATTCTTTCCCCTGCTGATGCCTTCCTTTCCCCTTCTACCAATTCTACGTCAAGAGTAACCTCTATCATGAATTTCATGTTCCTAACTTCTTTTAAAGAGTTTTATTATACATATGATAAAGTAATTTTTAAATCTTTTCTAGTTTTTGAACTTAAAATAGGGCTATTGTATGTAATCTTCCAGTTTTGGATTTATGGATCTAGCTGTGGTTCATTCATTAATTTTTCACTTCTGTAAAATATTTAATTCTAAACATACTAAATTGTATTTATCCTTTTTTCTATTGATGGATATTTGAATTATTTCAATTTTTTTAATAAAATGGTACACATATTCTCATGTGTCTTCTGGTGCACATGTCTTCTTAGTAAGAGCGAGAATGCTGGGTTGTAGGATATACAAATATTAAAATTTACAAGACAATTCTCCATTGTTTTTCATAGTGGTTGTACCAATTTTCAGTCACATTAGTAATATATAAGTAATAGCATTAATTTACTTTTTTCTTTAACATTTTTTATTGTCAATCTTCTTAATTTATGAAAATCAAATGGTTTTCATAAATTAAGCAACTGTGGTCTTGACTGAATTTTGCTAATTACTAAGAAGTTAAAAACTTTTACATTTTAATTGACTCTATGTGTTTACTTTTAGAATAAATGCTCCTATCTTTTCTCAATATTCCACTAAGTTGTTTGCCTTCTTCATTTGTAAGAATTCAATATATAGTCTATAACAATTATCTTCTTCTGGATATTTGTATTGAAAAATCATTGTTGTTATTATTGTTTGACCTTTTTAAACTTTTCTTTTGATGGATAGTTGTTAGTTTTCATGTAGTTTAATTTGTCATTACTTTTATATTTAGCAATTTTTATAGCTATGAGGTTGGACATGTATTTTTAAATTTTTTCAAATTTGCTTTTGATTTTTAACTCTTTAATTCATCTACAGTTAACATTTGTTTAAGCTATAAGACACAATTTTGTTTTTCTTTCTTACCATTAACTATTTTTTTCTGCTTAGTTTTTTTTAAAAAATAATTTGACTTTACTGATTTTCTATGGTACTTCTGGAAATATTAGCATTCTTTATTAGAATTCTTCATATGTGTGGATCAATTTGGGGCTCTCTAGTATTTTTCATTGGTTAATTTATTTGTCTCTGTGCCTTTTCCACACTTACTAACTACTATAGTTCTACTATAAGGCTTGCTATCTGGTAGGAAGTTTCTATTTTATTTACCCCATTTTAGCTGTATTCTGGCAATGCTTAACTGTTTGCTTTTCCATATGAATTTTAGAAAAAAAGGCAAATTCCATAAAATATTCTACTGGGGTTTTAATTGGAGTTACTATGAATTTATGAGTCAATTGAGAGAATTAACATCTTTTATATTTCACTTTCATATCATGAACATCAACCATCTCTTCACTTTTTTAGGTCTTCTGTAATTTATTTACATAAAATTTTATCTTATACTTCATCAAGATCATTAAATTCTTTTGTTAGATGTACTCTGTGTTTTGTTGCTAATATAAATGATGTTATTTTAAATTATATTTTGTATTTTTTTGTTATATAAAAATTAATTGACCTTCAAATATTGATTTTATATCTAGCCATCTTTTTTGATTCAGAAAATATCATTTGAATCTTTTATTTTCACTTTAATGCCTTTTCTAGAAGTTTTTTACAGTAGATATCTTGGGAATAAGTTCTTCCAGTTTTTATTTAACTGTAAATGTCCTTATTTTGCCCTCTAAGGGCACTGTTGAAAATAAGTTACAGAAAGACAAGCCTGAAAATAATTATCCAGAAATAATCCAGTCAAGGGAGGATGGTGGATTAGATAGGCTGAAAAGAGTGGAACTGGTGAGAACTGTATCACTTCTAGATGTATTTTCAAGGAGTAGGCCACATTTCCTGATTGAATGTAGAATGTGATAGAAAGAAGAGTCAAATTTAAAGAGTCAGGAGGACCTGAGAAACCAGATAGATGGATCTGCTGTTAATTAATATGAGGGAACTGTGGGTAAATAATGTTTTGGAGAATAATCAGAATTTCAGTTTGGGATATCTTCATGTCATACTTATTAGCCACTAGCATAAAATTTTGGAATGTGAGCCTGGAATTCAGGAGAGAACTTTATATTTGACAGTCACCTACATGTAGATGATTTTTAAAACGATGAAACCAGATGAGGTCACCAATAGAGTGAGAGCAAAGAGAGAAAAGGACTGATAACGGAGTCTTGGGAAACTCCAGTGATTAGAGGAGGGAAAAAAAAGATGGAGGAATCAGCAGAGACAGAAAAGGTACATGCAGAGGCAGGACAGAAATCTCAACAATATGATATCTCAGATCCAAATGAAGGAAATGAATAAAGGAGAAGGAGTTAATCATCTGTATTTCATGCTACTGATAAGAAAAATATGTAGAAGTGACTATTGATTTAACAATACGGACAAAGCTGTTGACAACTTTGACCGAAGCAGATTTGGTTGAACAGTGAAAATAAAGGACTGATTAGTTTAAGTGATAAAGACTAATTAATTATTAGAAACAGCAATTTGCAAAAAAAATTTCTCAAACTGGAAATGAATTTGAGAGAAAATTCCTGTTTTAAAAAATTTTTCTGCTGATGGTAAGAGAAATAGATTTATAGCTGGCAGATAAGTAGGGTAGGGATTTGAGTCTTGTTCTGAGCTGACTAGTGCAGTAATCCCTAGCCACAAGTGACGATTGAGTACTTGAAATGTGACTAATCCAAGTTGAGATGTGCTGTAAGCATAAAATATACACCAGGTTTTAAAGACTTTTTACCAACAAAAAGTTAAATATATTAAAAATTTTATATTAATTGCATGTTGAAATTAATTACATGGCAATATTTGGGGCATATTAGGTTAAAATATATTACTGAATTTTAACTGCTTTTGAATATTATTTTAAATGTGGGCACTAAAAGCTTTTAAATTACATATGACTCACATAACATTTCTTCTGGAAAGTGCTTGTCTAAGCAATTATATTATCTAAGCAACCTCTCTCACCCACAGATGTGTAGTGTGAGGGATACAAAAATAAGGGAACTCCTATCTACCAGGAATGTAGATGCTTAATGATAAGTGAGCAATTCTATATACAATCTTCTTTTCTAGGACTCTATAATATCAATTTATGAGTAAGTAAGATAATAAAATGAAAACCTGCAAAATAAGGAAGATGTTGAAGCAAAGCTATTATCTCAAGAATATCAACAACAAAAAGGTCTGTCTCCTTTTAGGCCCTTGAAAGATTTGTTTTGAAGCTCTCAGCAGATTTCGTGAAAGAGAGGCTACAGCGACTTCATTTTCTCAAAGATCTCACTGAATTTACTAGAATTTAACAAAAGTGTTAATTGCTATAAAATTTTATAAATATCAAGTCCATTTAAGTACAGAATTGTATAAATATGAAATACTTTAGCTAATAAGTTTCCTGAATATTTTGTGTCACTGATATTTTGAAATTAATTTGATTTCAGGGTACTTCAAGCATGAAAGAAATGCAATTTTCAATAAAAATTGCTCAATCTAGTTATTATCTGACTATTCGTATTCTCACTGGATATTTAATGAATGCTTGCTAAAGATATGGCTTCTTCTCATGCCCAGTAATTATATAATTACTAAGCATGGAGTAACCCAGCTGTGTTTTGGTTTCATTGAACATCTTGAACTATCATTCAAACATTTTGGGTAAAATAAAATCTAAAACGCATTTTGCCAAAGAATTTTTCCATTTAATTTTAAACCCACGTACATTTCAGAAGAAATTTAATCCATATGTTTCTGATTCATTTACAATTAACTCATCAAGGATTTTGCTAAGTAGAAACTGTGTGATGTTTAAGAAGCTGAATAGCCATTTATTGAGGTTTATTTGTTCATTTGTTTTTATCCATTCTCTAACAGAATGTCACCTTTGTGAAATAAACACCATTTTAAATCATTTGTCATAAAACTAAATCTACAATGTTTGAGTTGTTTCTAATTGTGTCTAACATGAAGTTGTCCCTCATTATTGTAAAAATGTTTTGGAAGGCTGAGTTATAATTACTTTAAAAAAATTAAGAAGACTAAAAATAAAAACACTTGATTTTGTGTAATATTCCTTTTAATTGGCAACATTAAACAGGATTTAATAAGTGACTATTTTGTATACTTCTTTTAATTTACCTAAAGTAGGCAACAGCTATCACAAAACTTGGTATAGTGTAGGTATTAACAAATAATTTTCAAATGAATGAATGAACAAATAATGACTGAATGAATTTATTAAACTTAACTGAAAATTATCCTGGACATTTGCTGTATTGATTTTAGATTCCATTTAATAGCACTGCTATACAGAAAAATGCTGTAATAATCTCATTGATAATTTCTCATTTAGAATTACTCAAGTGTTTAAAACAAAATATATTTATGTAAAATAAAAATATTCTTTTATTTGCTCAATTATTAGCTTGAATGATGTACATATTATATATACATTTTATACAATATGTATAATATATAAACATATGCAATCTTTCATGTATGTTATATAAACATATGCAATCTTTCATGTATGTTATGCATATGTTACATATATGCATATGTTATACTATATGTAAAATATGCATGTATGTACACATAGCATACAATATACATATATTAGGATTATATATACTATATATTGTTATATATATTATATCGTATGTCATATAACTATATGTATACATATATTCTCCCATCATCCATCTTATTTTATTTTTAATGATATTGTGAGGTAATAACCTAATTTTCTAAAGAAAGATACAGAAGGAAGAGTGCTACCTTGTATTTAGAAATATAGTTGACCCTTCTTGAACAATGCAGGGATTAGGAATGCAATTTTTGATTCCCCTGGGATTTAACTATGAATAACCTACTATTGACCAAAAGCTTTACCAATAATAAAAGCAGTTGACACACATTTTGTTTGTTGTATATATTACATACTATATTCTTATAAAAAGGTAGACTAGTGAAAAGAAAACTTTATTAAGAAAACCATAAGGGAAATACATTTATAGTGCTATATGTATTTGTTGAAAAAATCCACATATAACTGAACCCACATAGTTCAAACTAATGTTGTTCAAGGGTCAATTGTAATTGAAATATATCTAAAAAATCTAAAATCTTCTTTTAAGCACTTTCAAAATGATATATGAATGCATTAATTTTATTGTTTTCTTTGATTATATTAAAAACTATACTTTCTTTAAGTTTGTTTTAGATTCTACAACAGAATTATACAATGTACTACACATACTGGATAGGATAATAGAGGTCATGTAAAACTTGCACTCTTACCAGGCCAAATTTTGAGAACCACTAATCTAGGATATTTGCCCCACCACTGAATTATCTTAGATCTTCCTCTTCTTTTCACATCTTTCCTTAGTCTTGCTTAAATCACAAGAAGATATAGTTGTATAATTGTTGTAACAGGTTTCTCTGTCCTTCAAATACTTTGCGCTTAGAATGAATAAGATGATGATAAGAAGCTGTAGGTTTACAGAAAAATGAATTCCAGAACATGTGCATCTTATTTTGCTTTGTCTGTGTCCAGGAGTAGGAAGTAAGCAATATTTGGTATTTACATCTTTGTACTTAAGCCAACTGTCTTAATGATTATCAATGAACCCTCAGAATAATGAACAGTTAGCAGAAATTTGTGCTGCCTGATTTGTTTGATAAATTAGATAATCTTAGAAAAAGGGTTCCTCATTTTCCATTATTGTCCATGAAGTAGGCACTTAGAGTACATTGAAAGGTCTAATTTATCTTAACCAGGTTTTCACTTCAATTCATCAAAAATTCATATCTTTTCTTAATTCATTACAATGAATTATTCTTTATTGAAAATGTGCACAGAGACATATGCATTGTATGCCTTTTCTTAAACTATAGGATAAACAAATAAAGAATGAATTTTGGTAAGTGAACAGATGTCATAATTCCATATTCTATATCTATCATCAGACTGTGAACTTCTTATCTCTTCCTGAGAACTGTTAAAGTTTCAACTCTGGTTGTAAATGATGTTTTACTGGCTGGCTTGCACATGCCATATGAATTTTATGTATACATGTGAAGCATGGCCTGTGGTTCTGCTGTCAAAAATAAACTGTTCAAGAACATGATCAATTTCTGATGCTGTCAGCATCCAGACTGGTTTTCTGTACACATAGTAGAATATGTAATGCTGTTCCACTTGACATCTCTCTTTAAGACAGATTCTGTTAATTTACTCCAGACTATACGATCAAGACAAGTGAACTGGCTATTCTCAGTTACTTCAGTGAAATCCAGTTTAGATCAACTTCCAAAGCAGGTGAAATGTCTCTTGGTTTTGTATTGCAAACTGTTCACAATTCTTTTGTCAACATTTGTTACAGGATAAGCAATGAATTGTTCCTTGCTGTGGATCCCTCAGCAGCTCAAAGAGGAAGCCCCACCTTTCTCCCAGCCACCTGGGCCTATCCATGTATAAAACTTGGAAAATTAGTACAGCACACATTGGCTCCACACACTAATTGTGCAGTTTTTTCTTTTTTAATAAACATTTCACTGTGCTTTTTTGATTTTCATTTGGGAACTGCCTAATCACACACAAAGCTAAGCTGAAACTAACCTTTCCACTCAACTCAACAAAAAGGGCAACTCTGCCTGGGCAGATGGTGATGTGCATTGCTGTGTGCAATCCATTTCCATGTCAGCGGGCATTCTGGACTTTTCAGAAGCAATTTAAACATGTTTTAAAATAAAACGTGATGCAATGGGTTGTGCTTTAAGTGTTTGCATTGGTCAGGCAAACCCTCCTTTTTCCTACTTTAAGAGTTAACTAAAATTAGGTAAGCAAAATTGTTATAAAGTAACATTTGTGCTTTATGTGTGTGTGTGTGGGGGGGATAAAGTATGTGGGGAGGAGTAGCCTAAATAGCATGAGTTTTAATAAATTTACAATTACACCACCACTAATACTTTGTGAGATAGGAAAATGTGATGTCCAAACCGTCTCATAAGAAAAGATTAATCATAATTTTTTATAAATTATGTCAAAAAAATCACTAGACAAAAGCAAGATTTACAATTTCGAGTCCTGTCTCTGCCATTACTCAGCCAATTAATTCCTCTGGACTTTAGTTTTATCACATAAAATAAAAGGTTCAGTTTATATTGGCACTTCTAACGTAAACGCTTTGGAACCTAGCTCTTCAAGATTCACAGTAAAAAGAATTTCATGATCAAATAAGTTTAGAAGATTTACTGTATTCTTTCCCTGTCACTTCTAGAAATTCATGAAGAAATTTGCCTTTGAAAGACTTTGAGAGGTCAAATGCTAAAGAAACTATATAACTTTGTTTGACTCAGTGTTTTTAAATTTTATTTGACCGTAAAACATTATATTATTAAAATGTTAGGAGAAATACTTTGGGGATCATTGCTTTAAGTAATTTGTAAAAATCTGTTAGTCTGAGTTTTATGCATATTTGTATTTCATGGTCAAGTTGACTAATAACATTAAAAATTCAATATTTTAAATTAATATAGCACTTATTTGATATTTTACCATTTTAATTTTACTATCTCCTGTATTGAATATCTCATATCTCAAAAATATATGTAAATGGCATTGAGATAATGAACAAACTCTGGCCTTCAGATTTCATGATCACATTTTTTATCTTCATAAAACTTGTGTTTCTTATCTCTGCATTTTTAATGAATTGACCATTTTGAACTCACATACCTTATAACTACTTTGCATATTGTTAATTTTATTATTGCATCCTTGAGTGTCAAAAAATCATGAAGTCCAGTAAATGTCTGTCAAAGTTAGAACTCAAAGTTTAAGTTTTTTGCTCTCTGGTTTAACTTACTGGGTTCTGTACCATCCAAATGACTGGCATAGTCCAAACACTTTTGAAAAAAGTAATAGATTATTTCTATTTAGCCCTCTAGAAAAATCACTGTGATGCTGGTTCATGGACAAAGCAGAGGTGGTAAAGTTTTGGGAGTATGAAGAATTGAAATATTAAGGGGTATAATTAGGTGTAGCTTAAGAAAGGTAATCTCTACAGTGACATGATAAGAAAAAGAAAAACGTTGGGAAACACCCAAATCACACCAGATGCCATATAGCCTTGTCACCTTGAAATGATCCAGGCAATAATTTGGCAGCTGCCACACTGAGTGCCATATGTCTGGTGATCTCACAGAGCTGAGATGCTACCTTCTGAATCAGTTTCATAACCGTGATTCATACTATGCTAGCTAATCTCCCCCATATTCTTTACTGCTCATGCCATCTTAGACTTTTTCTCTTACTCTGCACTTTATCCTCAGAATTAATCACCTAATTATCCCAGAATGAATAATGACTGGATAGAAAATGTCTACAATACTCTTTATACATGTTTCAGAAAATACCTGTTATTTATTCAAGAGACATATTCTGACAAAGTTTGACTACTCTGTGTTCTTTAAGTAATACCAACTCTAAACTGCCTAAGCATCCCAAGAATACAAAATGCTTACTTCTGTTAGAAAGCTCAGGCTTACTCTACTTATATATAAAGACTAAATTAAATATATGCTAATGGTCAGGGGAAATAAAAGCAGAGAATTTTACTTCTAGATGGGCTTCATGAGAAGAAACTCATGCTTGATATTGAATAATAAATTTGATCCCAGAGGCAAAGAAGGAGAAAAACGCTATTCTGAGAGGTGGGAAGAAGCAGATTGACAAACTTTTTAAATGGACAAATAGTAAATATTTTAGGCTAACAGGCATTGTTTTCTCTGTCACAACTACTTGTGTCCTTTAAGCTCGAATGCAGCCCAGATAGTACATTTATGAATGGGTGTGATTCTCTTGCAATAAAACTTTATTTTTAAAATAGGTGACCAGTCCATTGGCTGTTGTTTGCTGACTGCTTCTGAAGTTTTTAGCACCATAAATGATCACTGTTTGATGTTATTATTAATATCCTGACAGAATGAAAGTTGACAATAATAAATAAATTAACCTAAGAAAATGAGGTCTATGCCTTTCCTATAAGCTAAGTTTTCTGGGCCTTCAATCTCTTCCTAGATAGAACCTAGAACCTGGTTGATGTGGAATGCCAGGTTATCATTATTTAATTATAGGCACTTTATATCGTTTCATTATGTCCTCACCTCAAAGTGAGAAACCAAGTCATAGTGAATTTGGGTGAGTAACATAGCTAAGCTTGCATTGCCAATAAGAAACAGAGCTGGGATAACAACCGCTCATGTGGTCTTAAAAACATTAACTGTAACTGCCTTTCCTTCAGGTCTCTACTGAGCTGGTTTTAAAGAGATGGTCTTGAAGTACTGAATTTAGATAACACCAGAAATATTTCTAGAATAACATGAGGAAAAAAATGGCAAATGCTCAATCCTTAATTCTAAATATTAAGGCAATCCCCTGTTCAACGATGTCAAGAACATTGGCTAAGGAAACTTTGATTTGGGGCTTACTAATTACTGAATCAGAAAGAGTCACCAGAAATTGTGCCATTCTTAGTGAGTACAGAATGGTCGTTAATCTTCATTTATCCTCTTCAATAAGATGTTATGGCAACAGAAAATAACAGTAAAACTAAAACTGTCAAAATCATGATGTGGTTTAAAAGGCATCTTTTATTTTGTTTTTCCATTACTACCATTCATACATTTAGAAATCAGCTCTGTTATATAGAATCAATACTATACAGTCATGAAAATCCAGTAGCATTCCATATTGGTAGTATCTCATCTACGATTTAAGTTGATAATACAAAAGATTATTTTTTCTAATTTTTTGAAGAATGTAAATACAAACTTCTATTTTCTCTGTTTACAACTTAATTTTGCTCTTCATTCCCCCTTAACTAGAAAGTGTCTAGGCAAACTAAAAAAGCAAGAATTCTAAACCTCCTTGGTTTTCATGTGTCAAGTCTAATGATAGGAAAATCTCTCTAAAATTTGATAAAGCTGAGTTCTCCCATAGGACTGATCAAGGGAAGAAGAACAGAGAATTCAACTGGACAAAACACCCAAAGTAAAGGGTTAGGGACACAAAGAGTCAGGCAGGCTGGATTTCTTGCTGTTCACAGTGAATCTGATCTTCATTATTTTTAAAGTGAAAACTTTTTTATTTTTAAAGTGTTTTTTTTTTTCATAAGATCTATTTTTTTTCCATCACTTTGGTTATTTCAGAAGTCATGTTGGCTATTGCAACACTGGATGATGGGTAAGAAGTGTACAGACATCTCTTTATACCTTAAGAATAGGCTATCTGAGGAGCATGGGCTGTTTTATTTTCATTTTGCTCAGATGTTCTGCGTTCTTATTCCCTAAGATGATCTTTGTCAACTTTTATGGTATCTTTAAAAAAAATTTTTTGGAGTTCTTTTTACAGTCTGGATATCAGTGTATCACTATTTGTGTTGAAACTCTCTTCTCTCATTCATGGGTTGCCTTTTCCTTAATTTTGGTGTATTTTTTGTAGATAATTTTCTGCTTTTTTTTTGGTGTTAAAAAAATCCTTCTTTATTCCAATATTATAATGATATTCACCTGTATTACTTTGAAAATTTTTATAGGTTTATCTATTTAATTTAGGTCTTGAATTAGCTTGAGATTAATTTTTGTGTATGATAAAAGCCAGTGAACCATTTTTTCTCCATTAGTATAACTAGATGTCTCAGACCAATTATTAAAAAGTCATCTCTTCCCCACTGACCCAAAAGCTGCAATGACAGCTTTTCTTACACTAAATTTATATGAGTTAATCTTGCCAATACTAACAAATATTAATTAACTTAGCTTTATGTTGTGAATATTATGTTTTGTTATCTGTTAGGGTGAATTTCTTCCCCTTATTATTTCTATTTAGGAGTTTCTTGATTATTGAGCTTTTAGTTTTCCATAAAATTTTAGAATCATTTTTAGAAATAACATATTAATAGATCAATTTGGAGACAGGAGAAATTTGTAATTTTGAATAATCTTATTATATTTATGACAAATATTTTTATTTATTTAGTCTTTGTTAAAGGCTTTCAAGAAGATTTATAATTATCTGCCTAATATATTTTATTAAAATTATTCCTAGATATTATGTGTTTTATGGTATTTGCATATTTTTATAAATTATATTAATTTATTAAAATACAATTGACTTTTCACATTATATTGTTCTTTGAAAACTTGCTAAACTTAATTCTAATTTTAATAATTTATATTAAGTATGATGTTTGCTATAGATTTTCACTGGTAACACTTTATAAGGCTTAGAAAGTTGCCTTTGATTTCTAGTTTTCTAAACATTTTTTTCATCATGAATAAATTTGGTTTTAATGGACACATTTTTTGAACTGTTGATGTAATTATATGATCATACTCTTCTAATATTTTAGTGTAATTTATCATTTATTAATTTCCTAATATTAAAACAACCTTCGTTCCTGAGAAAGTTTCCAGTTCATCTGCCTAGATTTTAGGGCATATCTCTGGTAGCCATGACAAAGCCTGGATTCCCTAATCCCTACTCTTTTTTGCTGTCAGCTTTGTACTGTTGATCTACCAAGGTGGAGAAAGGGTGGTGGGGTAGGAGTAGAAGTGCAAGTGCTAATAGAAAGAGAAAACAAGTCTCCTGGAAATTTTAAGCCTTTTTACTATGCATATTATTTAACTTTAATTCAAGCTCCAGGACTACTCTCTTGCCTAGATCTCAATTTAAATTCATTTTAAAAACTCTAATTCAGTCAGAGAAACACATACCACTTTAAGAAACTAACACAATCCTTGTTTCTGTTTCTTATGATGTCTTATAATTTTTATAATTGCAGTCACCGAAATAGGAAAGAAATATGGAGGAATTTGCACCAGTTTACATTCCCTTCTCACTTCCTTCCTCTTTTCAGTTTTATTTATATAGGATATCTAATGTTCAGTAAATAAATTAACCATCTTTACTGTTATAATTTTTTGAAAATTCTAACTGGCAATTTTAGTTTTTTTTGGCGACAAGGTTTTCAGGAGCTAGTGTTCCTTATTGCTTGCTTTGAAAGTCCCCAGTAAGCTTTTCTCAAATTAGCAGTGTTGATCTCCCCAAAGAATTGATTCTCCAAAATGTGGTTTTGATAAACATGTTGACATATTTATAAGGAACCTAACAATGGGCAAATAATAGAGATACTATTTCTGAAAACACTGAGTCAGAGAATTTAACCTGGCAGTTTTTCCAATTACTTGGAAATTCATCAGGATTTAGGGAGACCCTTGATAAATCTGGTCCTGTGGGAGGCTCACTATATTTCTGAGGCTCCCATTAGACACAAGAATGCCCTAAAACCAGCTGAAAGATCCAAGGGCATGGCAAACACACTGGACTAAGAAGCAGAGATTTGACCTCAATTGGGCCTTTTTATCATGGTCTCAAGCAGGAAAGATAAAATCAGTTTACCTTGATTTATTCATTTGTAACAAAGGATGCTTTAAAAAGCCAAAAAATAAAAAAAAAAAAAGAATAAAGTCACTCTGGGAAGGGAAAAAGTGCCACAGACATGTAAAATAACACAGGACCTGTTAGAAATGTAAATGGAGCTCCTTGAGACTTTTTTTTTTCTTGGTTTTTATTGCTTTTGAGACCCTGTAAACCAGTGCAGGTGCCTGGGGAGTTTATCTGGCCAGCAGCTCTTCATCAGTAACCTGAAATGGTTTCAAACTCCCTTGCTTTTTTTGTTGTCCTTCCCAGTGAATGCGAAGTGTTGAACTGAATCAATTTAAGAGTGAGTTTCTAAAAATGGTAAGAACAAAGTAATGGCTACTATTGATTCTCTTGCACAGAGTAGTTTCATTCTAATGTCCTTTGTTCTCAGTCCTTTCCCATGATCATCAACCATGGTCCTGGAACATGCACAACGTAACAAGAACATTTCTAGGGCGCTTCCCAGAAGCTGCTCTAGTGTTACAGTTGCCATGCAGAGATTCTAGATTTTGGTTAAAAAGGTGTCCTGGCAAAAACAGTGGTTTGCACAGCAAAACATTCAACTTGGCAATAGTCTTGTTTTTATTTAGATACTGTGTACACAGATATAGAGGGAGAAAGAACGTTGTGCCGAGGATGCCTTCCCAACTGTGAGGAAATTGCCAATAATTCACAAAGGTGGAGCCTTAAAAAGTTGAAAAGGTCACTCTCTCAGCTGTGACAACAGTAGGCATTTTATACAGGAGGTATGCTCTGCGTTATCTGTTATATGCTATCAGTATAAATCATTTTGACCTGTGTGACTTCTTAAACAAAATTATCTGCTTTACAGTCACTTCCTATCCTAATGTCATCAATATTTATGGCTTTTTATTTAGTTAAAATTCCAGTGTAATTTTAATATGCTATTTTTTTAAAGTGCAGAAGCATCTTCTGTTTTTATTTATTTTTAATGTTTTTTAATTTTTCAGTTAGTTGACATTTAATACTGAAATAAGAATTTTTGCTTGCAACATTTTGTTGTGATATGTACATTGTAAGGCAATGTTGAAAGTTTTATGAAGCCAGATTTTAGGCCAAGGAGAATTAATCTCTTCTGTAGGTAAAATAGAAATAGAAGTTTCCAAAGCTGCTGTAGTTATTCATAGAGTTTTAAACTATTAATTTAATTATGAATTAATTTTAAACACAGAAAATTCATAAATTTAAAATTTGACACTTAAAAAGTCTTAAAGTTATTATGTCTGGTAAAAGCTACTTACAATGAAACACAGTATCTTTACCATACAATAGCATCTATAAGGAGGTCTTTATTAATTTAGAAAAGTTTATGATTTATTTTTGTCAAATAGCTCTTTTTCACAAAAATGTCTAATATGTAGATCTGATTATCTTAAATATCCAAAGTAAAACTAAAAAAGAAGAGCTGTAGCTATCTGACAGCAATAGTTTTCTCTGGATGTAAATCCGTAAATTGTTGCTAATACATCATGAATGAAACATATGTCAGCAAGGTCGCTTGACTAATGCTGACCACAATAGTGTAAAGTAAGGGTGAATTATAAACTTGTTTTTCTTTTTTGAAGAAGCCAAGTACTGACTAAATTGCTTCTTTTAGAAAAAGCTAATGGAAATTGGGTAATCTCATCAAATGTTCTAAGAATAAACAAATCAAAAGTTATGTCTTGTTATCCATATCGTTTGTCTATTGCTCCCCGTTCTCCATCTTCTCTTTGTATGCCAATTTAGCTTTCTCATCTCCCAGACTTTAACTGTGAATAATATTCCTTCAATCCAAGATTCAAGCCAGGTACCACATTCTTGAGCATGCTCTAACGTGTTTGAAAATACTTTCTGATCTATTAAGTCTTTGTGTTAGTTTAATGAAAATTATTGTTTAAATGCTTACTTTTATATTTGTCTCCTATCTTTGAAGGAGCATTCGCAACATGTTATTCCTTAGATCATGAGTAAAACGAATGTGGTTTCTGGTACGTGGTATGCTCCAAAGACTTCCTTTGATTTCTTTTTATATCTTAAAGCGTCCTTTCAAACATACTACAAATTAACTATAAATTGGGCTAAATATAAATAACATCCAGTGATAAAAAAGAAATATGATCATTCCTGTTATAGTTCTTTGCTTCTATTGTGTTTTCAAATCTTCTATCTTGTATAAGAAGCCTCTGTCACCAGGTTTAAAATATGTACTTGTGTATATGAATGTAGATATATGTATTTGAGAAAGAAATAAGAGAAGTGCTAGTACCATTTAAAACCCATTTTCTGACCTAAATCAGCATGAGACATTCATATAAGTCTGAGAAAATAAATGGGAAGAAAAAACCCATTATAATTTTTCATCAGGGTCATTATTTACCTGCTGACATGAAGACTATTTAGATAGCATCTATCTTGTCCTTCTCTCTTTTCTTTCTCCAAGGGATTTATTTCGTTTATTTTATCCTCAGCAAAACGTACACATGCAACTTGAAATAAATTCACTTGATGAAAAATACTAGAAGGAAAAGATGTAGATTACTGATTACATAGTACCAGCCACCTAAATCTAACAGAGGAAATTATTTCTGTTGGTTTTATATGCTCCAGGTTGGTTTGTGTAGGCAGGCCAAATAGAAATAAAATATTTATTGTTGATAAAAATAAAGGATTTATCTGAAAAAAGAAAAAAAATGGAAGACTAAAAGAAGCATTATATTTCAAGTGACTGCATCATCGGACCAAGTTACGCTGCCCCATGCTGTGATCAGCAAGAAGATAAGATCTTCACCATCTGTTCTCTGGAGGTCCTGAGTTTAAATCTCAGTGGGAGACCCTTGCAGGATGCCAGCAGAAAGGAAAAGGTAATTTGTAAATTTTGCTTTCTTTATGCCAAAACAATAAGGATTTTTTTTTGCGTACACTTGTTTATAAGAAAGAGTAACATTTCACCTATACACTTAATCAAAATAGAGAAATCAAAAATTGAGGCCCATTTTAAATGGCCTTATATGTATCAATTTTAGCTTACAAGGTTTGGGACATACTGTAAACATAAGGAAGGTGTCAACAATCATACCTACTCTCTTTAGTTTGTCTAACTGTTAGTGCCATTGGATTCTGACAACATTGTTTAAACTGGAGTTTGCCAATATTTAAAAGTTTCACCAAATGTAAGCCTATATTTTTTCCTAATGTCTCCCAATGGAGTAAATTAAAAGTTCGCAATCACTTTAGTATTAAAACAAAACAAACATACTTTTAGATGTGTATTTGTATGATTGGGAATAACCTCGCAGATATTAGCATCTGGTACTACCTGGACTGGACTATGACACAGCTGAAGGTATGCAGGTGCAGTAGTTCTTACAGATAGGTAGTCAGGATTGGGGGAGTAGTCAAACATTTCTCTCTATATATCAGATTCTTTGCCATATGTCTTATTTTAATTTCTATTATTTCTCCTATTCTCCCAGGGAGACTGCATTTATATCCCAAAAAAATCTTCAATACTGAAAGCATTTATAGAAAGTATAACATTTTTTTTCTCAAAACAATAAGTGTCCTTAAAATATACAAGCTACTTCTTTATTTTCGCTTCTTTCAACTGCTCACATCCACCCACATATGTCTCTCTCCAACCTCTATGCTACAGGTAGTCATTTTATGATGAATAAAATTATTACGTCCAGATACACACATTTGGATTAAAGGAAGTATTTATTATCTGTACAATCTAACACATAATTCAGCCCCTTACATAAGGATCCTAAAGAAATATATCTGATCTTTCCTTTTTTCTGGGCACTGAAGCCAAAATAACCTTGATAGCTCTTTAGTATGTTATACACTGGACAGAAGCCTTCCCTCTCATTGACTACTAAATTAAACAGAGACATTCAAAACCCATCACAGTCTGGCTCCCCACTATCTTTTCCAGGCTTTTTTATAACTACTTTCATATCCTACACTTCTGTCAACCACCCATCATTACCAAAACAGTGATGTCTTTTTCTGCTTTTGTGTTTTTCTTCAAATTTGTCCTCCCTAGAAGATTCTTGAACCTTTCTAACAGTTCCGTTAATTGATTTTCTAACAATATTTCAAGGCCTAAGCCAAACACTACTTTATATACAAAGACCTTCCAAATACCACCAGTAAAAAGTAACTTCTTCCTTCTCAGTTTTTGTAACTATCTTTGAATAATTACCTTATTGCAATGATATTAGAGTGAACTGTACATACCAATTACATTAAGGCAGGGGTTATAAAATTCATTTAAACAAATTGTTTTCTCCTACTATCTTACATCCCCTACTATCTTACATCCCCTATAGACAGAGAGTACTCGGTTATTATTGAACTGAATTTGCCAAGGATCACAAAGATGTTGCTTATGAAAATCTAAGTGCTATAGGGATATAGGGGAGTCCTGGTTTTCATATCTTGGTTTTCACTCATGTATTCATCTAACAAATATGTACTGAATGCCTGACTGCCACTTTATAAAGCCCTGGAGGTATAAGAATTAACAAAACAGACTTGGTTTCTGCTTACATGGACCACCACTCTCTGGTTTATGATTTTCATGGGATTTCCATTTGCTTATCTGTAAAATGAAAGATTTAGCTTATATAATATCCTGAGCACTTTCTAATTTTAAAACTATAAAGACTCATAAATGAAATATACTTTGTAAGATTAAATAGCTACATTAGAGAATGAACTAACATTATATATTATATATGTTTATAAACAAAATACATACATGTTTTTTCATAAATACTTATGTCATAAAAATGTGACAATCATTATAAAGGTTGGATATTTTAGGAGGAGAATTGTCATTTGTTAATTAGCTATGGTAGTGGAAGAAGTTATTAGACATTTCCTCCATCTTTTTGAGATTTTTGGTGAAAATGTCCTCATTTTTTAGGAATCAAGAATTAGGATGATATTACAACATGTGGAAATTTGTATATTATATGTATATTTTTGATAGATGTCTTTAATTTTTTTTTAACATATTCACTTCACTGTCATATTAAAGTTTCCCTTTTTCTAATATGTAGTTTACAAATAGCATTGGGAATGTTTCCAACACAAAATACAGTAATATTCTTGATATAGTGAGGTCTGGTTGAATTAGTTTTTAAATCACTTATTTTAAGTAAATACTACATTTGACACCAAGTTTTCAATCTGATGACACTTTGTAAATTTTCTTCAGATGCTTGTTTACAGAAGATAGTGATTACCATGAGCCCATAAACATGATTAGAAATAGCCCTCTAGCTATGAGATTTTCTTTCATCAATTAATCTAGTTGTATAATATAATTACAGCTAATCCTTTAAAATCTTTTAAAGCACTTTAAAATGAAAAGACCCAGTACATTTCCAGCTATGTGCTAATGTTGATTATCGCTGTTATTCAATGACTCCAATGTATTAAAAATGAAGAAAACTACTATTTTGTGAGCTCTGAATTCTTTGAGCTAATTAAGACAAACTAAAGTCCAGAAATATGATATCCTGATTAATTGATCCCATATTGGAAGCTGTCTTTGGGATGAATGATGTTTGCTTTTGATTGGATAATCTGGACACAACATATTCTCAGTGAAAGTGAGGTAAAGCGGGAAGAATAGAAAAATGGAAAGTAGAAAATGAAAGAATTACCTAAAATCAAAATAAAATCAAGATAATTACATTGTTATCATTTAAATATAACTCATTCTATTATGAGAAATTATCAGACTGAGCATAGGAGATGAATATATGTTTTTACAGATGTGAAACTGCTGTCCAAACCCATTATCCCATCATGACTCAGTTAAATCATGCTCTCTAAGGAGAGTGATTTTGTTATATTTGTGAACAGGTGGCAGCTTCATCTACTCAGAGACCAATTATGTAAAACAGCATGAAAATAGCCAGAATGCCAGTGCATGGGTGGGGAGCGGAGAGAGAGGGGGAGAGAAAGGATGAAAGGGAGGGAGAGAGAGAAAATCTATGACATGTTACAAAAGCAATAGTGATTCAGTTTTTCAACAAGAAAGACTTCCTTTTTAAGTATCCAGTGAAATAACTCCTTGCATAAGTGTTTATCATGTGAAATCCATCTGAGCACCTAGTAGTGACTCTATTAGTTCAGGTAGTTGGAATGAAACTTACCTCCATTATATTTCAATGGTATTTTGCTTTAGGACATGCTGCTGGAACTCATTTCAGAGAGTGGTGACCCTTAATAGACAGACTGTCAAATCTGAAAAACACTGACAGATCAGTTTGCAATCTCAAGGTTCTGGCTGCTCTACCACCCTTCTTTTGACTTATAACATTGCCTACCAAAGCTACTATTTAAATGCAAATGTATCTGTTTAGTACAGATTTGCTTATTGAATTAAACAGTTATCTCCTGGAAATGTAGAAAGAAGTTCCCTAGAGAAAGGGGAGCACATTTGCTTAATTTTGAAGAGAGTGACTGACGGAAAAGGTTGCTGGGAGATTGAAAGTTTCTAGCAATCAGGAACAGCATGAATGAATGGGACTCTGAGAGAGTGAAGCTGCCTGGGAGAAGAAATAGAAAGCCAACTGTTTCTCAGAGTTACCAACAACGGCATCTGCTGACAATTTTAAAAAGCCTTTCTCAATCCTTCTTGATAAACCCGTTTACACTAAAGTTTGTAAGTTTTGGTGGAGGATTAATTTATTTTTATAGGCTAATGAAAATTCCTGCAAGCCCAAAGATAAGTTGAAGGAAAGCTATTATTCTGTAAACTTGGAAGTGACTTAGATGATGGTAAACAAGTTAGAAATATAAAGGTATTTAGATCATTGAGGTTTGACCTTATTTTTGTTTTTTATATGGCAAAGCTAACCTTTGGGAAATGAAAACATTAATGGTAATCAAAAACATTGCATTTGTTGGTAGCATTGAGGAAATAATGAAATTTCTGTTTCAAATGAGTGGGTCTTTTTTTCAGTATTTGTTTGAGATTCAAATTCTCCTGATAAATATATTGATTTAGTAGAATCAGCATCACCAGATTTTGGTTAATCAGGCACAAACATGTAGAATATTTAAAAATCTGTGTGAATCATTTTGATCGAGCTCATCTTGACTTTACAAGGATACTGTATGTGACAATGAACTTGTTAGGTATGGAGAAAATTGAGTTTCTGATGGAGATTTTCTTGTGAAATGATGATTTCAAATCTCTCTAATGGCATGCAGTTTCTTTTGGTGTTTGGGAATGTGATACAGCTAAGAATGGGAATAAACATCCAGCTGCACCTATCTAAACACCTAATTAGTCCTCCTGAGAGGTCTTCTGTGTAATCTGCATTAACCCAGTGTTTTCGTCTTGTAGTTGATGTTGACTAGCTGCTTAATGTTTTATGTGAATTTAAGCTTAGGCTAGTAGGCAACTAAAATTCCTTTACTATACAGATTTTTACACATAATTTAGATTATAGCCTATATTCACGTTTAATTTGCATCTCTCTGAATGAATCAAAATTTTTATCTATATTTGGTTTAGATTTAGATACGTTTTGTAACTTCTGTGGTCTTAGATCTGAATTTGCTTTTCAAAGGTGCTTATCAGAAATCTCCTGGTTTGACGATTTTCACATAATTTGGAATAAATTCCCATGATCAATTGGAGACACAGCAGAAGAAATCCAGAGAACTGAGAATGTTTGTGGGAATAGATTGTTTTTCAGTTGTCAGAAATTAGATTAGTCATATATAAATTATTCAAAAAGTGCTTTTAATCTGTCTGCAAAGTTAGTTTGAGAGGAAATTAAACTGCAAACTTTTGGGGGTTTCAATATCCTTTAATTCAGTGTTATTTGTAAATGTAATTAATATGCTACCTACTTTTTCAGCTAGATTAAAAAGAAATTAGGCTATTTTGATACCTTTGGCAGCACCTAATCATCCCTACATTTTTCATTATCTACCCCTAAACCTTTCACTCTAGTTTTATCCCATTACTGATGATCTAATTTGCATTCATTTTTTAAGTCTCTCTTTTTTTAAATTAAGTTTCATTTCCAATAGTTAATCTTTAATTACCATATATTTGCCAATCTCCAGTCTACCAGTGTTAATATATGGACCATTTGTTTGAATTTTATCCACAATAGAAAACTATTCTAAGGAAAAAAAAAAAAAAGCCAAGTAACAAATATCTTCTCTTAGAAAAAGTGTGTGCACAACACCAGAGCAAAAGACTCAATTCTCCTGTGAAATATTTAAGTGATTGTGACTGTTAAAGTATTTTTCAAAGTATTGTATGTTTCTATAAACTGCTAACTTTTCTTTTGCAGATTCCTTATGGGTGGGAATGGGCACGGTGCCTTAAGGAAAAATGAGGTGAGAGAATCTTTCAGATACAACTGTCCCTCCTGAATCTGTTTGTCTGATCCACCAAACTGTTTTAATGTCACACGAAGTACATTCAAGGACCTTATATAGCTTAGCTAAGGTTTTCTATTTGGATTCTGCAATGGGCATAAATTTTGAGATTTAACACTAAAAAAATACAGAGAATGGTAATGGGCAGGTTAATAAATGAAAGACAGTCTTGCTTTTCACACACTTTTAGGATTGAATGGAGCAGTATTTTGCATGTAAATGTTTTTTATCTCCTCAAGTAAATTTTACACATACACAAATGACATTTTCATATCATTCTTTAAGTGAAAAGAAATTATTTTTAAATATAATAATTCTTTTTCCCTCTAAGAATTAACTGCATAGAAAGCCTATGAGAGACTCTGTTACTTATTACACAAGAATGGAATACAAAAAGACATAAATTAAAGGTTTATATTAGGATAAAAAGACAATTTTCACATAGTAAAAAAACAAATTGAGAGTCTCAGCTATCAAAGAACTCAGAGTCAAATCAGCCATGAAGTAAACATATCAATGTCAACGAATTCAGTATCTTGAAAATATGTAGTATTTAAACTGACATTCTGAATAACATTCGAGATATTTTGACACACCACGACTTAATAAAGATATGGACTACAGCTCACTTTCCACATTTGGTCTCATCTGTAAGCTGCTTTCCAAGTAGAACGGGTTTACTGAACTCTATTATCAGATTTTTTCTCATAATTATTTACATGTGCAGAGATTGGAGAGCATGTATTCCCAAAGTTCTAATTTCCACAATTTATTCTTAGTTGTCCCTCCAATTTTCTATTTTTCTTTTCAAAGGCAGCAAAAAGAACTAGTATTGTGATATATATGTATATATATGTATATATATACATATATATATACATATATATCACAATATGTATATATTTGTATATGTGTGGTTACACACACACACACACACACACACGTGTTCTAGGATGTTTCTACTCCAAGTTTGTGTGTGTGTGTGTGTGTGTGTGTGTATTTTTGACCATTTTTTTTAACAGACATCTAAAGGTCTCATGAAGACAACATCTCACTTAACAATTTACTATTTACTGCACACTAGAGATCCATTTCATAATGAAACTCATTTTTAGTTCATTTAAAGGAGACGATTGACTCAAACTGGGGAGGCTGTACTCTCATGGAAGGCAGCCAGTTAATTCTGCCAGAGAAATCTATCTCCACAGTCATTGGAAATTTCTCACATAAAGATACCAGTATCTCTGGTGAGGACAATGATGACTTGGCTTAAAAAACAAACAAACAAACAAAATGCTACCTGAGATTGGCCAAATATGGAATATATCAAGCTGTTTACAAATTGTTCTACTAATACATCTTCCATGAATATAATTGGGAAGGAAGTTACGCAGACTAATAGAAGTTGCCAGGATTTCACTGTTCCCTTTGGCATTTATCTTCATATTTATTTTTCTATAGTAGCTCTGACACCTGCTTAGATTTCTTTTAGAGTTTATTTGTAAATCCCCAGTTTAAAAATATTAGGTTGTTAGATTTGCTTCTAATTTCCATTTTTTCACTTCTCTATGTCAAAGTGAGACAAAATTAACTTCATTATATCTATGACATTTTTTTATTCTTCATTATTAACCTAGGGTTTATCCCCACACTGTCTTCTGTATTTAAGATGATTATACCCCTAATTTCCATATTCTGCCACTGTTTCTGTCCTAAATAACTATGTTTTTTTCTTATATTGCTCATGAAATAATTGCCCAGCCTTGATTATTATCACATTAATAACAATAATTTACATTCCTTGAATATTTAATAAGTATAATGCTAATTGATTTGCATGACTTTACTCAACCTTAGTAACAACCCTCTCGTGTAGATACCATTTTTAAGATTAGGAAATTGAGGCACAGAACATAAGTAATCCACTCCGTATTTTCAGTTGCTCTCTGGTCCATCTTTTCATTAGCTCGATTTATGCCAAATCTTCCTTTTTAAACAATGATTCTTAACCTCTGCAGCTGTCTGGAGCTCCTTTTCCTTTGCTGGCTCCCCTCTATCTTTTTCCTGCACCGACTTTTCCTGACACGATTCTGTAGTTAGGGTTAGTTCCTTCCCAATCTCCTGCCCATTTAATTTGTGAGTCGTTTTCCATCATAAGTCCCTAGACATTTTCTGAGAGTCAGCAGTAAATCTGGTAGTATGTACAGGTGTGCTATGAGATGGCAGGATACCCAGGAGCTGGGCCATTCGTTATTACGAGTGTTTCAGTCACTCATAATGTGGGCAGGAACACAGACTCTCTCCAGACTCTCTCTGTCGTGTGGATGGGCATTGATTACAGCTGCCTGGAGTTCTTGCCGGGACACATAGCAAGAATAATAACTGTTGATATTTGATTCATCTTCTTGGCAAACCAGAGTTTTATTCCATTGAAAATGTTACGTCTGAGTCTTCTCTGTTGTTTGGTAAAGGGTGGAAATAGGATGAAGAGAGAGGAAGTAAACTTACTTTGTTGTCTCTCCCTTCCTCCAAACCTGGTGTGAAATTCCACTTGGTGTACTTTGTAAAATTTGGCCTGAGCAGCACACACATGATACACAGTGTATACAGGAAGCAAAATTCAACAGAATACCTTTGGCTACCACCCATGCTTACACAAAAGAGGAAATGGGCCATTATCCCACTCTCTACTTGCTGAACTTTGGCTACCATTGCTGTGAGGACAATATTTATCCTCATCTCACTTCATTCAAACTCTTGCATTGTTTTCAAGACACAGTATGAGGCAACAGGAACAAAACTCAATCAAAACAAAATTTTACCTACCACAGCCAGACAGCTAATAAGCAAAACAACTTTACAAAATCAGGTATACTTAAACATTGTTGATATTTGGACACAAGTAGTTTATAAGATAGGAGTGGATAAACTACCATGATTTACTCTCTTGGGGGAATTTAAGATTTCTTAAGCCATAGTATTTTTAAGTGGAAAGGACATTAGGGGTTGTCTAATTCATAAACATTTTATTAGTTTTACAGATGTTCAGAATACAGATGTACAGAAGTTCAGATTCAAAGGGAAAAAAGATCCATTGCCCAATATTAAATAACTGTAAGGGACAGAGCCAAGACCTAGGATATCTGGATTCTCTGATTTACACCCTTCACAGTATTAATGCTCACATATTGCATTTTATGGTAGGTGATAGGAAGTCTGAGGAGCTATGGGTTTGACCCCAGTCAGCTTTTACTTATCCACATGTAACATATCCCATTTGCAAATTTGCTACCACAAAATTATAATCTTTTACTAGTTTTCTCTATGATGGGAATACGCATCATACTACCTCCAGCCTCATTTATAGCCATATTATTTCATTGTAACTAAATACTTTATTATATTCCTTCAACAAAAGTCAAAAGTAATTATTTCTGTCTGGAGGAAATTGGGGAAGCTCTCACAGAAGGCTTTTAGCTCAGGATTCAAGAAGAAAGAAAATTTACTAGAATAAGAAAGAAGGAAGTATGAACTGAGTCAATAGTTTGTGTGCTTAGTACCAAGGATAATGTCTGGCCCATTATAGGTGTTAATTGAAAAAAGTCAGGCTTATAAAATCCTACCCCTCTGGGAGGGAAAAATTGTGGAAGAGAGGGAAAGAGGGGAGACAGAGGTAGAGAAATTGAAATAGATGAGAGAGGGAAAGAGGAGAGAAGAGTGAGAGTGAAAAGGAAAAGGAACTGGGAAGGGAAGACAAGAAAAGGGAAGGGAAGAAAGAAAATAAGGAAGAGGAAAAGAAGGAAGAGAGAAAGCAGGAGAAGAGGAGAGGAGGGAAGAGAAGGGAAGGGAAAGTGAGGAAATGGAAGGGAAGAGGAAAAGAGAGGAGGGGAGGAGAAGGGAGAAAAGAGGAGAGAAAAATATCCAGAATAATGTAGAAGAAGGAAAAAGTAGTTGTTTAAGTAACTAGTGACAGAATGACTCTTAGTGAGAAAATTATTTTGTTTGTTAGTACATTTGTGTATTACCAAACATTTAATAGGTCATTTAAGTGTGACATCATAGACTCTTTGAGTTAGGTTCTAGAAGGAGCTGGCATAGCAATATATTTAAAGTAGGTATAATTATGTTGCATTAAAAAAATTACAACTAATGTAAGCAAAAAGAAAAACCTTGGAAGAATCTGATTTTTAATTTATATGATGAACTCAGGGCGGAATAAGCAATAACATAAAAATGGTATTGCTGTGACATATCAGTTCTGCTTATAAATCTAACAATATTATAAATGAGGTCATGACATTGTCATCAAATTAACATTATTTAAATTCTCATTTAGCAAAAAAAAAGATTTTCAGTCACAAATTTAGCTTGCATCTAGGATTAGAATGCAGAAAACCTTACGTACTTCATTCTTGTTTTGCTGAGTCATAACTATCACATCTCATGGTGACCTATGAACAGTAAATGGTCATCTGTATGGGTTTGTACAATATGACACAGTGGAAAGAACTTTTGGAATCTATCGAATGTATTCTTATAGAAGCTCTTTGAATTTAAAACAGTGTGACCCTGTACAAATAACCTTCTCTATAAGCCTTAGTTTGTTTATCCATAAAATGGAGATTAGAATGTTTATAATTTTTTTGAGAATTAAATCAAATAAGATATGAAAGCATCTAACACAATGCTTGGCATATAAAGGATTTACTCAAGTGTAGGTTCTCTTTCCTCTTGCCTGCCTAATCTAAGGACTGATATTTACTTTTTATTCCTCGGGGAGAAAAACATAATTCAAAAGACAGGAAATTTAATTCTTAGTAATTTGGGGTTGGAGAAGTATACTTCAATTTTTAAGATTATTTAATATTCTCTAGTACTTGAAAAGCAATGTCTAATATCCAGCTAACTATGCTGAATAAATCTTTACTTAGATTACTTCTCTAGATGATTCTGAAATCATTGGACACTGATGCAGCTTTCTTTGTGAATAAGAAATTTTGCCTAATTAATCTAGATTAATGCACCTAATCAGTGTAAACTAGATTAGCAAAACAACTAGAAGAGCAAAAACAAATAAATTTGTAAAAAGGCTACATATATGATAACTGTAATGCCCTATCTTACCTCTCCTTTTAATAAAATAGATGAAGTATACAGGATCATGCTTTCTAAAATTGTGACCATGGAGCACTAAAAATGTGATTCAGATCCCATGTATGTAGTTTCCTTTTTAAATGGACGTTTCACAAAATGCTGACTCCTCCCACAAAATTTTTACTCTTCAGAAGAACAACAA
Source organism: Macroglossus sobrinus (assembly GCA_004027375.1). Lineage (NCBI taxonomy): Eukaryota > Metazoa > Chordata > Mammalia > Chiroptera > Pteropodidae > Macroglossus > Macroglossus sobrinus. The sequence goes on from PVKZ01002197.1 coordinate 187,086, forward strand.
TAATGAGAAACTCCTCTGCCAGTATTTCTCTGAGATTTATTTTATTTCTATTAATTCAGCTTAGGTGAATTGAAAGGATAATCAATAGGTTTATATTGCACGAGATGTCTGAATATTCTTCTGTCACAGTCAAGGAAGAATGAGCATCCTCATGGAAAATGACATTTTAGCTGTCTAGAGCTGTTTGTATTCTACATTAAATTAAATTATCTCTAGGACAGAAAGAGGGTGTCAGATTGCTCACTATAGCAGACCATATAATGCTAGATGTTTTATTGATAGTTTTACTGAGTTTCTACATAGTTACCATTCCAGAAAAATTAAACTCATCATATCATATGTACTCATCAGAGTTCCTTGTAAAACTCAAACCTCTCTCTTTATTGATATAAAAGTTTATCATTAAAAATAAATTATGATAATGATATTCATATTGAAAATGCTATTAAAGTAACTTAACACTTTTTCTATGTACTTTTTTCAACTCTGACTTGTGGTGGGTGAAAAGATTTTTTTTTTAATCAAATTCTTTGATTTAGACACACTCAACTTCATTTCAACAAACTAAGCCACAAGAAGTATTACTATATTAAGAATGGAAGATATTATTGAGGGGACAGAAAGAATTCACAATATACCTTTTGAATCATGGTTCGACTTCTAGTATTCTCAAAACTACCTAGATACACATACACACCCTCTTCCCCATTTCATATATCATCTGCCTCCTTATGGTACCAGGACCAAACACTTTCTCAGTTAAAATCAAGCAATTCACAGACTCTCTCCTACTTTTTCTTATAGAAGCTATGTCCTCTATGGGTAAACTCCACTCCTAGGTAACATGGTATTTTTGTCACTAATAGCATGTATGCTATCTGCCAGACATTCTGTACCCTCAGAGTTCCCTTACTTGGAATTACATTGCCCTGGATTACACAATAAACAGACCATGCTATGCTGGGAGCAATAGCAAAGTTTGGGCACTATGTATAAATATATATATTATTTGATATTACAAAAAATCCCTTAAATATTCTTCTTCAGAAACATACAAACTTTAATGATGCATTTATAATTAGTTTCTGGTTGTATATTACTGTTTTGTATTTCCAGACCTTTATCTCACCCTGCTCCCACCCTTGAATACCAGAGAAGCCCTTACTTCTTGCTTCAGCCTCAAGCTGACTACTCATAACATCCTGTCCTTTTGTGTGTACCCCGCTGGATTCACTTCTTGTATACCTTTCTGCCTCCTTATGACCCTTCATTTATAGAGGATTACAGCTAATTAAAATAGAAGGATTTATGTGTATTAGATATTAATTTCTATGTGTTACACAAATATTACTTGAGTAATGCTTTCTTTCATACCTTGACAGTTCTGAAGAGTTTCTTGATAAAATTTAAACAGTTGTCTACTCATCAGACTTTAGCTTCTATGCATTTTTTCTCTTCAATGTGAAAGAAATCATGCATGTTTTCAGACTTGTGTCTGGCCTTATGAATAAAAAACATGTTTTATTCTGCACTCTAATTAATGGAGTTTATTTTCTGGCCAGCTCTCTATTGGCAGCCCAGGATGGATCAGAGCCAAATTTCTGAAGGTGGCTGCTCACTAAGTAGCCTAAACACAGACACATACAGACACATACTCGCTCTCGGCATTGCAAACGGGTTTAAGGTGGTCCTTCTGGAACAGCTTTATCACAAATGGAAAATTCTTCCTCTTCTTTAAATCCTCCACTTTAAATTACATTTAAGCATAAAAAGTTGCTTCATTTTTTTGAGCTTCCATGCCCTCTCACAGGAGATACTGACAACACTGTGTATCTACTCTTACTTACCCAGATATTTTTTAAAAATTATTTTGGATTGTAGATTAATTTAAAACCTTCTTACAGTGAGGAACATAGAATAAGCTGGTGGTAAAGAGTGCAGATTTGAGAAGAGACAAGATCATGAGTCAACCATTTAGAGCTATACGAGTAGGGCTATTGCTCAAACTCTGTAAACCTCAGTTTTCTTATCTATAATATAGAAACATTTTAGTACACACTTACTGGTGTTGTTGTATAGATTAAATGAAATTTAGCATGCTGTCTAAACACTCAGGAAATGGTAGCTGCTATTATTATTGTAATTATTGAAATTATTAAGGTTATCTCTATAATGATGATGAGGTCTATAATTAAGTGTGATCTGTTTTAACCTGGCCAAATGTGATCAACAGTCTCATCTGATTTGATGATACTTTAGCTCACAGGATCTCTGAAATATTTATAGAGGTTAAGGGAAATTCTATCCAGGATTTATAGTAGGAGTACCGCTCAGTATCTCTCTGACAGATAACATAAGCTGAGATTTAAAAAAAAAATTTAAGTTAGAAAAACATTGTATTTTTAGAATAAACATATTTTAATATCCTCATACAAGGTGAAACATTTTATCTCTCAAAAAAAAAGTATTGGGAATATTACAGCTAAGGGTAGGATTTTAGAAGATACATTATTTTAAATTAGAATCCAAAGATACTATATGTCCTTGGGGGAAAACATCTTATGTAACCTTATGGAACAATGTTTCTTTAGCAACAAGGACAAACATATAAGCAAACTTGCAGCTCTAAAAACTGCCAAAAACAGGGAATTAGTATGACATGTTTTCAGACAGAATGTTGCAGGAGAATGTGGCCTGCAAGAGTTAGATATAGCCCTGTTCATAAAACTTTGAAACTGAACCAATATATCAACAGGTAAAAGTATTTAAAAAATATATATGGAGACTTGTGAGATGATTAATGATGATTAATGATTTCCCTTTTTCAGGAAATCCTCAAACATGATCATGTGAAACTGAATGCTCTGGAAATTGCTCTCACTTGAAGGTAAGGGATTTACTTTTGCTTATATATTCTCACCCTGTATACAAAAATGCTGCTGTATCTGGAGTGTCAAATTTGAGGTTTTGGAATATAAAAATATTATATCACTCAATTATAAAATGATAAAAATAACTTGTTCTATTTTAAGAACAAACAGTAAGACAAGATGAGAAGGACCTGACTGTAAGTTTATCTTAGATTTCAGTGTTTAAGCGCTTCAGAAAGATAATGGGTCTTTATTTATTTAGAAGTTCCAAACAACAAAATTTTTTACTAATATACTTCTTTCTCCTCCATTTTCTTACCTGACAGCCAGAGTTCTGAAACATAAGCAAAATAAGGAGGTATATTAAAACTATATTTGAATTTGGGGACTATTAAAAACTCTAAATTTTATCTTGTATAACAACCCTAATTAATTAAATATCTTTTTGGAAAATCTCAGATTAAGTATACATATAATCTAAATAGACATCAGTATATGAAATATTAACTCAGGGATGGTCATTTATAAAAAGCGATGAAGACTAAAAGTGAGATGAAGCACTAGGTTTTATTTATTTTATTTTTTTAAAAAAGGTTAATACTTTCAAACTAAAAGGAAATGGCTTGCACTTTAAAAAGAACCTGTTATCAATCAATAAAATATACTCTGTATGAACTACTACCACTATTAATTACTTAACATTTTTTATTTTAATAAAAAATATTTAAACAATGCATATTTTTTCTTTAGTTATGAGACAGAGATATTTGTCAAATTGTAATAAAAGAATCAATTTATACTACTAATCTAGGTCAGACTGATCACCTTTAATAAAACAGTCACAATTTGAGACCATGAGTTTAGAGAAGTGACATTTAACATTTGGTAAAACTTGACATTTTGCTGTAGGTACTAAGATAAAATATACTTTTAAATTAATTGCTTTTCCTCCTAATAGCAGCAAGAAATTATACTCTGTGATGGCGCCTCTATTTGAGCTTCAGGCATCCTATCACATTCGCAATCAATCAATCAATCAATCAATCAATAAATAAATATCCAAACAACGCCCCCCCCAATAAAACAGTTGCCCTATTTCAATACTAATTAGTCCTCGACAATATTAGATGAAGTCTAATTCATTTTTACAAAAAGTTTTATGAGTGGAAGTGGGAAAAGTGGACATAACTGGTATATAAGATTTGTCAAGTGTCAAACTCTGTGACGCTTCTCATTTGTCTTCCCTGAAACCTGACCTGGGGCTCCTTCATGAACAGTTCGTCATCACTGGCTGTGTTCACAGGATAAACTCAGTATTTTCATGTCATGTGGGCCAAATATGCACTAGGATTTTATTTCCAGAGCCAAATGTGCTCTAGGATTTTATCTTCTGGCTTAAATCATTTGTGGCTTTTGACTACTTGAGAAAAAAAAAAATAAAGAAATGAATTCAATATGCCTTGCAAAACATTTTTAAAAGGGATGTACAGTCAATTGGATCATGTTCTGTTATTAGATATTCCTGGACCAAAATGTAACCATTGATCTCAGAACAAAAATATCCTCTTTAAAAAGACAAGGAGTATAGGGAAGTTAGCGAAAATTGCCTGACGAATAACTTGCTGTCTTCTCTGTGCCATCACATAACTCTTCCTGACAAGTCTTCTTTTCGCACATGCATGCACACACACAGATATATATATATATATATATATATATATATATATATATATATATATATATATATATATACTAACATGAGCATACACATGTGACCATATATACTTTCTAATCTACAGGGATGACTAGCCATGTAAATCTGTATTTTCTGTGTTCTGTCACAAAAAGACCTGCTTTCCTATATAAAAAGAAAAGTTAGGCTTGCTATTATTCCTTAAAAGTTCTGTAAATTACATAGGTTAGATGAGAACAGAACAAAAAAGAGGTATACTTGATATTCCTCTTCCAGCAATTCAACCAAACTCAGTGTGAGACGCTGAAGCTTGGTATCGCACAGTGTGGATTCATCATCATCATTCAGTACTTACGTGGCATTATTAATCATTATTTTCCTCCAGTCTGTGGTGCCTTAAGATGACCCTTGAAAGTTAAAAAGCAAATAAAAATATAAACAAAATAATAAAAAATCCCAAGTAGTGATGACTCTTTCGAAAAACTTTTTGTCAGAAAAATTTCAATTAATTAAATTGGAATATTTCGTACCTTTTCAAAAATCCCAAATACTATTTTTAACAATTTGTAAATCTCTATTTTCTCATCATATATATAAAAGTAATAGTTTTGAAAATATTATGTCAAAACTTCAAAACATTCTGTTTGTCATTCTGTAATGTGTGTGTTGTGTATAAATGCACATACACGTATTTACAATGAATTAGTCATTATCTTTAACGAGGCTAGAAGCTCCTGGCTTCAAGTTCGTCAGTTTTGGAGCAATCATTAGGATCAGTTCTTCCAATGGATAATCAGTTTTCATTACCAGAAAACAAGGCATTTCTACCATAATCTAAAGTATTTCACATGTTTTTAAAAATAAATTGATATTTGTATTAATTAGGTAGTTTTTTATTAGTGAGAATTTTGTCATCTATTTGGAAATCAAGTACAATAATGGAAAGCCTCACCTTTCCAAAGTGGACTAAATAAAACTTAAAAACTGAGAGGAAGCAAGAAAAAAAATCTTGTTTAAAATTCTTTTTTTCTTACATGGAAGAGAATAGATTCTTCTATGCTTATTAAGCTAAATTAAAACAAGATATGAGTTTCTTATATTAGGTTTTTAAGTTACAAAAAATCCTAAAACATCATTTTTAATATGATCAGAGTTAAAGAATAATGAAAGTGGTGCAGGCCCAATATTGGGCAGCAATCTCAAAAAAAGCTACACTTGCAAGATGTCAGGTCATTTGTCCGACACCATAATTTCTGGGTCAAACAATAATGGTAATGTCACAGGACATTCAATGACATGTGTTTTTTTTGTTTGTTTTTAACCTTCTCGTTTATCCTCTCTGAACTTAGGGAGGCTGAATCTCAATACTATTTCTTTGAGCTGTGAAGTCCTGCAAGCTTATCTCCTCATTCTCATTTTCGTTTACTCATATGATTTCTAATGTTTGGCTTGATTATATTTGTTATAACTTGACAAGGAATTGCTACTTTGTTTATAATACAGTATTAATTATAAGAATTTTTTAAATGTTTTTCATTGAACTCTGAAAAATTATTCAGACCTTTCATTGAGCTTTATGTGTTGGACCAGCATGGTGCCACTCAAATAGAAGGTTTTAATCATAAATTTTCTTAAGAAATATTACACATAGATTCTTTTTTTTTCTTATCTGAGGATATGGCGTACTAGGAATGTTACTGTATGTTCGCTTAATGTTTTATCTGGATTAATTTTCTCTGTTATAAACTGGCTCCTCCAGTTCAGAAGGGAATTTATTTTTCTCTCTTAAAACATTTCTTGCACAGTGAGTTGCCATGGTGGTTAGGTTGGCAAGAACCATTTCAGAGATACAAATGGGGTTAAAAGTTGGTTTTTCTTTCTCTCTCTATCTCACATGTGCACTGCCACACAGAGCCACGAAACTGTACACGCATACCACACATTATACACACACACTACAAATCAAGTACACACACACTGAAAAACACTAGTAATCTGTAGCAACCCATGGGGATTCTAGATGGAAGAGTTTTTAGACTGCCCATAAGAAAATAAATTTTTTGTTCATGAGCCTTTATTCCAGGACTACTGAGACTGCTAAGATGTGTACCATGGTTACATAGGAAGAAGTAATGTCTCTTTGCCAGAGTTCAGGTAGCAAATTAGTATTATAATTATTATCAGCAGTCATATAATATCCAGCAGCAGTAGAGGTATCATTTGTCTCTCCTATATTGCAAGTAAAACAGTGTGTAATTGCATATGGCTCTGCAAATTAGTCTTTACTATCAACTATGATCTCTAAACCACAAGTTAAATAATTCAAGATTAGAATCCAAAGTACCATGAGATATAAAAATTAATATATTACTAATTTTTAAATATTCCTGACACAGAGGCTGATATAAATGAGCTATTTTTACTGCTCTTTCTGCCAACTGTACTGTCTGAAGACTCTGGCCAATGCTTGAAAGCTCTTTCAACTCAGAACTCCCTCAGATGTTCTTTTATGATAAGAAAAAAAAAAAAGAGAAAGCAGAACAGCTTTGTGTTCTGTGGTAATGAAGGAAGGTCAGAAATCACAGCATATAGATTTTTGGAAAAGAGTCAGAACTTTTTATAGAGAAAAGATAAGGATTATTAGCAACATTGACCTTGCAATCCACTGTAACCATTCCTAAGGCTAAATTGAAGTCTTTGTGGAACAAATAATGTGCTGACGCTTAAAATAACCTCATCATGGCTGTGAAAAATAATGCAGCAGTTAGGGAGAGGTGACAAGGATTTAGTTTTAAATCAAAGCAGCAATATCAGACTCACACAATAAACTCTAACTAGGTTTCACTCACATTTTATCTTTTTTGTATAGTAGGAAAACTGTATTTTTCTTGTTTGTATCATCATTGTAGTAATCATGTAAATTATCTAAACTGAGATACTTTTGAAAGTGACAGAGATACCATTATTAACATTCTGAAGCCACAGGAATGAACCTGGACTGACTAGGGGAAGTAAGAATATACTTGTGGTGTAGAAAATCTTTTATTATCATAGAATATGCAATAGTATGCACTCTATAGAACCTCATTAATAGCGTCCAATTATTTATCACACAATCTAAAATTACACCAGTTCAACTTGCAAAATTTGGACATTTACCTTTGTTGCCAGAAGGAAAAGTGATTGAATTTCATCTAAATTTTAATCTCAATGCTCTCAAAGTTGTGTTCAATAGACAATGATGACATGGTCTAGTAAATATCAGAAATTAAGTCTTGTGTACACATTGTGAATATGATAGAAATTGGTGGTCTAAAGATGTCTATTAGTGGAATAGTTCTAGGATGTAATTCCTGTTTTAAGTACCTGCACAACATTGTAGAAATTCCAATAAAAATATATGTATGAATTATCACATGGAAATTCTGTGATGTTTCCATGTTGTTGAAAGATATTTATAATAAACATCTCATCCAAAGACTGAAGTAGTCACAAACTAATAATATTGAGAAAAAATTTTAGGAAAAAAATTGTGTTGAAATTGTATTACAATACACAGAAGCACAAAATATTAGGCTAAATTTAGTTTTCCCCGCAATTGCCCACCTTAATTTTTAAGGCTGCTTTTATGTGAAATTGTGGTATTTTACTAAAATGTAAAATTTTTCAAAATTAGCTTATTTGATCTAGGATAGCTAATAAATACATACATACATATATATACTTTGAGTTTTAATTGAATAAGTTAGTTTAAAAAGTTGAACCAGTTGTATGTAATGGCATACTCTGGCTCTGTTTAGACATTTCAAGTCTGATATCGATCTAGAGGTTTCATGGATGAATGAAAATATTACTGACATCTTGGAGGGGCAGGTCCCTAGCAACTGTGGGTAAATAGTTAAGCCTCTGGACTTAAGATTTCTTACCTATAAAAATGGAAGAACTGGATTAGATTGCACCATAGGTTCTTCCCAGCGTTGGTATTCTATATTTCTGTCCCAGTGATTCAAACTCCCAAACCATTTTGCTGTAACTTGGCTATTAATCTTTAGATGATTATCCTTTTGACCTTGTAACTACTTATATATCATAGCATGGCTGTCATTGTAATCATCAAAAATTAACTGTATTTAAAGAAGTAATGGTGAAACATTTTTTGGTTTGGATATTGGACCTATAAGGAGTATACCGTTCTCATAGTTTTCTCTCTAAATATCTTTATGTTGGTAATCAGTTACATATAGTGGCATTCTCTAAGTAGTGTATTTCAGCTGAATTTTTATTTTACTTTTACATGAGAAAATAATCCAAGTTGTTTTATAAAAATTCACTTTCTGGAAAGGCATGGAAGAAATTTCTGATTATTTTTTCTTTTTCAAGGGTATCTTTGCCAGCTACAGTGAGATTCCATATGTTGTATGGTAGTTAAAGAGAAACTGTTCTTGTTTTTTTTCACACCTGAACTACCCTATTTCAGATTCTAAAGACTATCTACCTAAAAATGAACTGCAAAATAGATTATAAAATTATTTTGGCATCATTTACTGAAGAAAAATGGATAGTATTTACTAACATATTATCACGCTGTCACATATAAAAGGAGGCTAGTAACTTTGCTAGTTACTAGATTACCATTTAAAGCAATGAGTGAACAGAAAGTTTTATTATGTCTCTGTCTTACTTGGAATGACTTCAACACTGAACAGTTACACCTAGCTATATGCTTTCCAAACCCTTTTACTCTGTAGTATTTACAATTATAACACTAAATTATAATTTACAATCTATAGTCATTTACAATTATATACAAATAAATCTTGGTTTTGTGATGACAAATTTGAACATAATTCAAGCTTTTTGAGTTTCTTATAAGCAATGTCACCTCCATAATAATTTTTACATGATCCTGTTATCCACAAAGCTGTAGAGAATGAGAGCTGTGTAGGCACTAAATAAGTATGCACTGACAGAGGCAGCCCATTGTAGCACTGTTTTGGGGTGCAAGTTCAGATGCATAAAGCATTTATTCAATCAGATTCCACTACTTCAGGATCTTATTAATTGCTGACTCTCCAGAGTCTTACTTCCATTAAAAAATATGAACATAATTAGTTTGAACCATTTCCTGCTTCACAATTTTATGTATCGTTTTTTAGTTGTGGCTATTTTTACAATACTAATGGGAAGGGCTCCTTATGGTATAACATCTTGGGCATCATATTGAGATCTTTTGCCCCTGGAACCTTAGGGATAATGGAATGTTTATAGTGATGTAGTGGTGTCTGCAACTCAAATCATTCCATAGATTGCTATGTTAGGTGGTCTCTCAGCCACAAATAATGGAATATCCTTTCTAAGTAGTATGCCAAATAGAATTAGGTTCTAAGAATGTTATGGCACACATTTTTAAATTTTATCTTATTTTTTTAAACACAGAATGACATGAAAACCTTAAAAGTATTTATTTATATCTAAAGCAGAAACATAAAAATAAATTTTTTTACCAAATGAAATTTAATCTTTCAGTCACACCTTATGTTAAAAAATAAAGAATAGTCCAGGAGATGTCTGAAAGTCCTAGAATTGCTCTTCTGATTTTTAAGTCTGAATTAAACATAAAAGTTATATCTTGTGATGTGATGAAAACATAGTTCTGTATGTAGGACTATTACAAAGCAATGCTGACACCTACAGAGAATGTATGCAAATATCCAAGTTTAATTGGTATATTCCTCATTGATTGGTATTACTACTTTAAATTTCAGCAATCTTGATATGCAAAAGCAAGATAACTTACGTTTAATATGCTGAATTTTAAAAAGGTATTTCATTTATAATAAAAAGGCTCCTTTGCTATTCGTTCAATAAACTTCATTGTTGTAACATTATTTGAGTGTCAAATCAAAATGATTTGATTATTTTAACATCCAAGGGTGGATGGAGCCTCTTCTACCAGCTGCATTGCTCAAGACCCATCTGCTGATGTCAACTGATGACATGTGTGAAAGAGGCTCGCAGTGAAGACAAACAAACATGTTTATTTTTGTCCTCCTGTATTTGAGTAGTATTTCTAGCGAGGAAAGAGAGCTATCTTCCTCTTTATGGGAAAGCTGAGATAGCATTCCCAAATATACTACTAGAGACTCGGGAGAAGCATAGGCTTCCTTTGTTAAGTATTTTCTCTATTGGCTCTTCAACTGAATGTTATAGAACTATTTCCCTAAAATTAAATTGTGGTATGAACTTGGTCCAATGAATATTTTTTTAGTAAGTAAATTCACTAACTTCTTAAATGAGCATTGGACAAATAAAGGCAAAAAATGTAACCTTTATCAAACAAATATTTGAGTACCTAGTGGTCATGGGAAGAAATCAGGCTTCACAATGATGAAGAGTCTAATTCTAATTTAAAACTCAATATCCTACCAGCTATTCTGATAAAAAAACATTCCATTTATTTGCAATAAAAATACCTAAGAATAACTTGAATAATGAAAGTTCAGTAGCTTTATAAAGAAAAAGTACAAATTTTACTGAAAAACAATTAAGCTGACTTAATATAAGAAATATGTTTCTGAAGGGAAACATAGATTAATATAGAGATATCAATTATCTCCTAATTAATTTGTAGATTTTATATAATTCCAAGAAAATCCAAAAACAATCTTTATTGGGGTTTTATTTGCTTGATAGAAGTTGTATTAAGGTTTTCCAGAGAAACTGAATAAATATATACTCATGTTTGGTAAGGCAATCTGCTTTCCTCAACCTCCCAATTCAAATGTTAATCTCATTCAGAAACACCCTCACAGACACACCCAGAATAACATTTATCCCAATATCTGGACACCCCAAGACCCAGTCAATAAGGCTAACCATCATAGGAGCTCATGGACAAAATTAGCTAAGAATATTTTGAACAAGAAGATTAATAAAAAAATAGTACTGGTAAATAATTACATACCTAATAAGATGTATATTCCATAATATATACTATATGCCTTATTAAGTGTAAATAATATGAATCTGAAATAATTAGAATAATGTAGATCGAGTGCTATAATAGATACTTTAAAAATATAAAAATTATAGTTCATTAGTAGACTCTGATATCACAAACTATTGTGAAAAAGGAATTAGTCAATAAAATATTAGGAAAAGTGATTTTTCTTTTTATTAAGTTAAAAAATATACAGATAAAAATACCAAAGTAAATAGCATATATCATCTGATCTTTAAATATGAATGAAGGGATTATAAACTAAAATGAAATCACAATGTAAAGACCATAAAAAGTAGAAACTTCTGTGTGTCACAAATATGTCACATAAATTAAAAAGATGATGATAAATTTGAGAAAATATTTATAGTTATTATGAAAAAATACATAAGGAAAATCTAAAAAAGTTTAATTGAAAATTAAGTAAGGATTATAAAAGGTCATTCACAGAAAAATTAATATAATGTTTAATAAATATAAAAAAAATTATTCAGTATCCCTAGTAATTAACCAAATTAATTTTAATTAATGTGATAATAATTTTTCAAACATTAAAATTGTCTAAGATTTAAAGTAAATTATATTCATTATCTGGTATGTATATGGTGAGAATACTCACTCATATACTGTTGGTAGAATATTAACATGATAAAAACTTCTGAAAAAATAACATGTAACATGGCCCTATAATAATAATCACACTTTTTACAGTACATTAATTTTACTATATGCTTTTATTCTTATTGAATTATGCTAAGGAATATATTCTAAGGAAATAATAATAAAAGTAGCTTAAGATATAAGTACAAGTAAGAATGTTGACGCACCACAAAATTGAAAACAGTCTAAACATCCAACAATTGAGAAAAGGTAAAGATGATTTTGCTGCTTCTATAAGGTAGAATATTAAGAAAATATTTTCAAATAAATTTTAATATGTAAGATAAAAACTTCTTTGAGATGAGAAATAGGGTAGAGTCAGGGTGTGGAAGACTTGTTTGGGTTTAAGAACTTAATTTGTACATACTAACTTTGAGATATGTAAGAAGTATACAAGCAGGGATTGGCAACTGAGTCTATGAGACAAGCACAGAGGAGATATAAATTGAGAAGTTAACATATCTTTTTGATGTTTTTTTCTGTTTCTAGCATTCTGGTCATTCTGGTTAGAAGTCTTTTTGTAGAGGTTGACTCTTCTTTTTCCTTTGCTGACCTTTTCCACCGAAAAATAAAATTGATCTAGTTTATTGAAGTCTATGAATTATCCTTAATAGTAATTCATTTACTTAATGAAATAAATGATGCTACATTAAACAGACTGACATTTTCACCATCATGACTGTGACATGAATAGTGGCAAAATATTTCTTCATACCCACCACTTTTAAATAATTTCTAAAAACTACACCATATCTGCCCAAATTATCAAATTTATTATGTCTCTCGCTTCCTCAAAATCTTGAATGGCTTCTCATTGCCCATAATATGAACAATTGCATGGCTTCTCTCTTCTTCCCAACATGTAATTCACTTTCCAGGCAATCTGTATCATTAGCTTTCACATTCACTGTGTTGTCACAAAACCTTGCATTATTTGTTTTCATGGTCTGTAACCTCTTTCTCTCTTCTATAACCCCAAAATCCTATTCATATTTTAAGAATCATATAAAATGTCTTATCCTGTATGGTGGCTTTTTCCAAAACCCAGGGAAAATGACACTGAACTTTCCATGGTTCTTATTTCTACCTTTTAGATTGTATTTATTTCATAACAGCCTAGACTTTTCTCATTTGTTAAATATTTTACTTTATCTCCTAATTTTAAGTTTTTTTTAAGCAAAGTTGGAGACTTAGTATTTCTATCTTGAGCAGATCTGTCAAATCAGAAACTAAACGAAATGCAACAATAATAACACAAAACAAAGCAAAGATAGTGATAGTTTGACTAAGATAAATTAAGTCATTAATGTGTACAAATTGTTTCTTATGTTATAGCAGAGAAAAACCTGTTTTTTTCTCATTGCCCATGGGGCTTTTGCAAAGCTGGTTATATTTTGGCCACATACACAAAAAATCTTAATACATTCCAAACAGCAAAAAATTTGCAAGATCATCTTTGATCATAATGTAAAAACAAAATAAAATAAAAATTAATAATACATTGGTTTTTAAAAAGAATACTTAAAAATTCAGGTGTTTTGAAAATTTTAAAAATCTTATAATTTTTGAGTAAAACAGAATAACATTAGAATAAAAGTACATACTATCAAAATCATTACAATGAAAAAAATAAATTCTAAACCTTATGAGATGTTATCTGAGTTATTTACTAAAAAATATTTCATGTATAAGATATAGTGACTTAGCTCAATCAATATCGATTTCAGCTTCCAATTAAGAACTCTCTGAATGACAAGAACTAGAAAGCTAAAACCTGCTCTTACATGACTGCCTTGCAACTAATTTCTTTTATTTTCTTTTTTTTTTTAAGCTGAGGCACCCCTTGGTTGACCTCACAGATTGCAAGGACCTTGTCAGTTTACAATCCATTATATTTTTATTTTTTATATTTTATGCCTACAGCACCTGGTCTTCCTAGGTGGTCTCCCATCCAAGTACTAACCAGGCCTGACCCTGCTTAGCTTCCAAGATCAGCCAGGATGGGGCTTGTTCAGGGTGCTACAGCCATAGACTACAATTAAATTTTTAAATGTGAAATGGGTTCTTCTATGAGAGTCACTCTAGTGAGTTTTAGAACAGCACTGTCCAATAGAAATTTAATCTTTGAACCATATTGCAATTTAAAATCTTCTAGTAAATTTTTTCCAATAGCCACATTATAAGAAGTAAAAAGAAAACAAATGAAACTAATTTTTAATAATGCATTTTATTTTACACAATGTATTCAAAATCGTATTATTTCAATATGTCAATATTTAAAAATGAGAATTTTCACATTCTTTTTTTCTCATTTAGTCTTTGAAATCTGGTGTGTATGTTAAACTCAGAGTTCACGTCCACTTGGACTTTATATTCAGATACTCATTTGTCACGTGTGACTAATGGCTACCGTGTTGGGCAGCGGTTCTAGAACACGAACGTGGGGACAGGCAACTTCCTGCTGCTGAAGCTCTCCCTTCCAGTAGGTGTGTGGTAGAAAGGCTGGATTTTCTGTAGCAGTGTTTCAGAGTTGCATCAGAAGTAGGTGTAGTAGAGACCATAACTTCCTGATTTCTGGATCAAATTCAAGGGGATGTGTTTGTGAAGTCGACATTTCCAATGATAGCTTCCTAATTCATTTCTTTCTGATTGTATAAGATGTGGTACCTTCTGTGGCAGGCAGGTTTTGTGGGCTTCTTTGGGTTTCTTCCTGCTACATAAAAATCAAGCCTGCTTCTTTAGACCTTCCAAAATTACTCTAAGCATACAAGTCCACTAAATTTCTTTCTGCTTATAATAGAATGGGGTTTACTCCTGCAACTGAACTACAGACAATAGATTACATTATTATAATTTTTCTCATGCTTAAAGAAATCAAAATAAATGTACTAAAGATTTACAATTAAAAGAACAAATAAAATGAACATAAAATGAAGAAGGAATTAATACAGAAAAAGAAAAGTTAACTAAAATAAAACTTTTTTGACTAGTCTAATAAGTAAATAAAAGGTATATTAAAAATGCATAACATTGTAAATAAAAAGAGGATGAGCTGTACAATAACAAAACTAAAAAATATATTAAAACACTGTTTACACCAATGATTATCAATTTGAAAAATCTTGATCAAACAAATGAAATGGAGACCATAATTTTCTAAGAAAAATTAAATTCTCAAATTTGATTCAAGACACAGTAAAAACTAGAATATGCATGAAAGAATCAAGCATCTCAAAAGATAGAATATCATTTTTCTACAAAGAAACTTCTACTGATGGAAAAATCACTTTTCTCCAATTCTTATACCAGATGTGCTAGATGGAAAAATCTGAAAAAATAAGATTTAGCTGAGCTGAGACTAGAGTTGTTAAATTAATTAGATTGAATACTACTACCCACCAAAGTTTAGAGCACTCATATCTCAGAAATATATTTAAAAAGTTAGCAGAGAAAAACTACCATTTTCAATGATGAAAATTATGATCTAAGCATCCAAAATAGTGTGAATACATGATTTTTCTTATGGCAAATGGGATATGTGATACAGAAAAACAGCTAATGTTCCTGGGTGAATACTGTTTGACAATTTAAAAGCCACAAAATCTTTCTCCAACTTACTGGCACTGTTAAGTTGAGTACACCTGTCAATTCAGCTAAGCAATAAAGTAGATGATAAAATCACTCAAGAGAGGTAGGTTATCTAGCATCTGATTTATAAATTATAAATTGTTTACTCACTATTGCTAAAGAAGTCATTATACAGAGCCTATTCTATCCACAATTATGTTCATGAAAGAATGAATAAAACAGAAATAGAAAAATATTTATACTTATTTCTTTAGTCATCATTTTATGGTGATGTAACCATTTTAAATTTCCATAGCAGCCAAATAATCAGCTCTTGGGTAACTATTTTCAGATTATTAAAACATACTTTGCTTCAGGTAAGAAATTATGTATTTTCCATTTTATTCCCTGGAGTACATAACAGAATGCTAGTTGAATTAAGTTGGAAATAAAATAAAATTGAATTTACTTCCCTGCATTGGTTAACTATGTGAGCTGGTTTCTTCAAAGAGCAATAAAATAACACCACCACCACTGACAACAAATTCTCTCATATAATCTTTGAATAGCATTAAACCTACTACTAATTTTTCTCAGTAATTACTGAGTGACCGAGCCTGTTGATGATGTAAGATAATGGCCAAGTGAACACTAGTGGAATAATCTGGATGTTCCTGGTCAGTCCCCTTATCCATTATTGAGAAGAAAATGGCTTTAACCATATCCTTTTGCATGTGGAGACACAGTTGACCAATGATGCTCTCAATGGCAGGCTACAGTGAACCTCAAGCACTTTGCAAAGTACTAACACTCGCATGCATTTTAAAGAACTTATGACAGCTAAAACTCAGTCATCAAGCTCAGATCCTGAATTAGAAACTTAAAAAGAAAATTCAGACTCAACCCAAAGATAGTGACTACAGCTAAGATTCTTACTGGCTTGGAGAAGCACATGGATCTCCAAGGTAGTAACGGTTTCAATCATTTTAGGAGCGAGGCAGTTAGACATGATCTGTGACCATTTCAACTGCTATGATTCTGATGACCAATGCTAACAAAGTATCACTGAAATATTTAAATAGCTGATGTTTTAAAAACTGTTATAAATTTTCTGACTATGTCACTTCATTTCATGTGTTTGTATAGTTAAATTATATTGGTTGATTAATTGAAATTACTTTTTCAGAATTACTAGTTACAAAATTAGAATAGAATCTAGCCTAGAATTGCCAAATATGTTAGAGGGGAAAAAAATCTTGTAAGTCCTGTTTTTCTTATAATATTCTTGAGTTTAAAAACCAAGTTATAAAAATTTAGGAAGCTAGAATAATAAGAATAGTTCTAGGACTATTTAGACTAAATTTCTTACTTAAAAAGGGGGAAAGAAAGGGAAAAGATAATCAGAACAAACAAGTTATAATATGGCCAAATTTAATCAATTAATTTTGTGCTGTATCTATTGACTAAGAAAATATTTTGTCATTATTTGGGTAGAATCTTGAGGACATAATGAGAATCACCTTCAAACTCAAATCTCAGAAAAATTACACTTGAAGTAATAACTCTATACCTATACATAACTAATTTAGTTAAAGTTAGAAAATCATAGTTTAACATTATATATATATTACGTTGTGTGTGTATGTGTGCATAAATATTGTTAAGTGTATTTCTCAGAAGCGACCCTGAATAAAAAGTTTTAAGAAATAATCAAAAGACCGTTTGAGATTTAATTTAATTAAATATATTTTTTTACTCCGGGGGATACATACATTTTATAAAAATAAATAAAAATAAAAATACATATGTATAAAATATATCTCCAGAAATGTTTATTTGATCAAAAAATCTTACTTTTTTCAGAAATAATTTTCTATTGAACTTATTTTTTTTAGTACATCTTCAAATGCTATAGGACTAAAGAGGTATGGTGTTTCAATTTTTCTACGTGAGGATAAATTTTATAATTCCAATAGCACTGTAGCTCTGAAATACTGAAAAACTATATATAAATGTTTATGTATAAAATGCATTTTAAATATGTATTATTTATACCAGTTCCTTGATGTAAACAATACATTTATATGTTCACTGTTATAAATAATAGAAAGATTAAAATACAGAAAGTTATAAAATATATGTGAAATTTGAGAAGAATTTTAAGATGATTGCTCATGGTAATATCTAAAGAAAAGATATTTTTCACCTTTGTATAACAGATTAAGTAAAGGCTAAAATAAAGTCAAGATGAATAGAATTTAGAGAGCATCAAAGGAAGTAGAAAGTTTCTTGCTTATTCTTCTTTTATTCTCCTTCATAGTTTCTATTAAGGTCCAATACCGCTATAAATTTTTTTCCCCTAATTTCCAAAACTGAAAATTATAATTTTTCATAGAATATCTGTAATATTTCATTTGTTTGTTATGTAAGATATTTATCACATTGTATCAAGTTATACCTCTCTTTCACCTTATTAGACTGTATATTCAGTCAGTGTGGTGACCATGTGTCATTCATTTTACTGTGCCTGTATTACATTGTTAATAAATATATATTGGTCTTAAAAACTAGGCATTACTGTAAAAGTTATAGTTATTTTAACTAAATTTTTCAGAATGAGCAGCATGCCTGATACTATGCTATGTGCTTTGAGAGTAAAGGCCATGATATTCTCATACATACCTACTTATTTACATACTTATGTTTTGCATTGAAATGCACTTAAGTATTTAATATCTTAATTTCAGGGAATAATATCTGCTTTACAGGATTAATTAAAATGTAGTATAATTGTATTTTTTTCTAAAATTTGAGGGTATAATATGCAAAAATGTTTGCTGAAAAACAATCGTCAAATAACTGTTTAATTTTAATTATTTGTAAAATACAGAAGAGGCATATTATTCCCTTTGTTCCTTTGGTACTCAGCTTATATTATCATTGGACTTTTTATTATTATTTTTTCATTTGTATGCATTTTTATGTTTTTAGTAACTGAAGGTATTCTGACAGTGATGAGATTTCGAGAAAATTTGAGGAAAACTTTCTAAAGGTAAATATTTTAAAATATTTTGACCCTCTCAAACCTGAATTAATGCTGAGATCTGAGTAAAGAAAAAGTATTCCATAAGCCTTACTGAGATTTCTTTCTTTATCTGAAGTTCCTACAGGGATTCACACAGGGCAAGGAAATTTATGTTGGCTGACAACTTCTGGTTCTCACTAGAGGTCGCAGGATGTCAAAAAACTGACCAGCCAGCGGGGATACAGTTGCCAAAGTTATCTGCACAAGGCATCCTTTTGGTACAGTCCTGGAAATGCGTCAGACAGCACTCCAGTTAGAACCCTGTACTCTAAAACATACTAAGACCAATTAGTGCCCGACTCCTGCACTGTTTCTGTCCCTGAAACTAAGAGTTTCAACACTACATGGCCTTTGAAGACCTGGTAGAAAAACAGGATCTGAAGGCTGGTATAACATTGTCCAGAGCAAATGCTTCAATACAGTTAAGGTTATCTGTTGACTTAGATTATTATTAGATTTTCTCCCTTTTATGGTGTTAGAGATATTATTGTCACAATTAATATTATAAATTCAACACTTACAAAATCAATATTTCTTTAAGAGTTTTAGTTAATGATTTTGCTAGAAAAAGAGGTAGTATTGTCCTCTCCTTTACTTAACACATTTTAGTAGCTTTCACATGCAAATATTCCTTTGTTAATCTTAAATAGTACTTTCAATATTCAAGCTCTGATGTACAGCTCATACTTTTGATTTTTTTTGCCCATCATATTAATTATTAGATCATTAATAAAACAAAATAATGCTTAAAATATATACAAAAATCTCTCACAATTGTGGCACCAAAGTACCAATTGTAAACCCTCAGATTACCTTTAAATGGAGAAATCGTTCTGAAAACTTACTGAAATGAGTGACATGGTTAAAGGACTAAACTTATGGAAAAATATAACAATCAGGGAAAAACAGTCCATCTTTGATAGAAATTCTGAAAGAGACAGGAAATCTTACAGAGCAAAAAATAGTCATCACTTGTCAATAGTCATCAAATGTCAATAGTATTTGACACTTGAAAGAAGAGATAACTAATTTTGCAATACAATATGTTCTATTGAGCTAAATTAAAATTTATCGCCACATTATTCACTTTGATGTTTATTATTTTGAGAAATTATTTATTAAAAATATCTCAGACACTTAGATCAAAGCAGTAAGTACCGATTTAGTTAGTAACAAGTTAATTTTGGGGTGTAGGATGAGCACAAGTTAGTAATGGGTCTACTTTGGTATTATGTTTTCTGCATAGTTAGGATCATTGACTGGCATATAGTCTTTTTTATGAAGAGCTTCTTGTTCCATGATAATTTGTTTATCCTTTCAGAGCATGTCTTGTGAACGGAGATATTTAATATACTGCATTATTAGAATAAAAATGGCTAATAAATGTTTCAGTACATATTGAATTAATTGCTCTCCTAATTGCTTTTCTGTTTTACTAGTAATTAAGAGCAAACGGCTAGGTTCTCTGCATGTGGGCAGATGATTTCAAAAGAGTAAGTCGTAAACTTTGCACTGATTTTAAAGCCAAACACATGACAATTTCCATTTCTCATAACAATTGCTATTATAGAGCAAACACCAAAGAGAACCAGTTCATTTTTACAGATTATCCTTTGTTACTCCTTTTGAAATTATTAGTGCTTTATTTAAAAAGGGAGCTGTACTTATAAATTATTTTAGCATTAGGATTTAATTACTTTTTATGTTGATGTTGGAACCCATATGAATGAACAGACTTTTAAAAATCTTTCTGAAGAACAGTGAGAGAAAAAACATAGCAACTCTCTCCAACTCTGTTTCAACCAGAATACTTAATAGTGGAGAGTGAGATACTAAACTCAGCCTTACGATGAACTGTGACCTCAGCTCACAGATGGTGGTGTTTTTAGAGGAGTGGCAATAATTTGGAAGGCACTAGGTATAACCTTCTTTCAAATACATGCTAACTAAAGTAGAAAATGAAGGAAATCATCCAGAAATGTCAGCACTTTCCCTCTAGGAGAATTAAAACACCACACCTATTTTCATCTGAAATAGCTAGATAATTGAGGATGAGGGGTGCTTTCAAACCCTTGTTTGAGTAATTAACTTTTGATAACCCAGCTCTCCCGTGTACCCTGGCAAAAAAAATGTGGGTATTCTAGTGCTCTACTGACCTGCGAAACAATCAGAATTCACCATTCAAACAGCTGATATTCCTGGGCCAACTGCTCTGCTCTGTTGACAAGATTTTTTTTTTTTTTTTTTTTTTGGTTGTCAGACATAGAGTAAATCTGAATGAAAGCTTTCCCCAGGAGGTGAGGAAGAGGAAAAAACATGAAGGAAATTGTCCCCTCTGAGCTGAAGCCTCTCAAATTTGTATAGTTGCTGTTGCTAGCCTCAAACAAAAGATGTTCACCTATTTTAGGGACTGTTAACATTGTTAGAGTGCTTTGAAGATGAGAAGCAATAAATATATAAATAAACACACATCAGATGCTTCATATTGATCGGAGGTTGGTTTTATAGTGCAAAACTATTGCTTTGGTGGTTGGAAAAGTGGACCAAAGTGAGTAATAATGCCTGAAGAGGAAGGCCAAGGTCATTAATTATTGCCACCTTAAAACCCAGTGCAGCTTACAAAATAAATTTGGCCTGGCCCCAGAACCAGAGCCAGAACATAATGGAGAGTTTAGAAATACAGAAAAACTAGTGTTTGAGTGCAGCTGCGTATTATGAATAGAGTTAAATAAGTTATAAAATAACTTGGTGATTTTACAATGCATCATAAAAACTGAAGTCACACAAGTTTTAAATATATGCCAGCCAATTACCCAACAACTTATTCATGAAGTTAGTAGACAATGTCAGCTTTTTCATTTTAACTCATTTCAGCACATTGTGTTTTTATTTACTGGTTACTGGAAGATGCTTGCTCTGATAAATCCAGGTTGTCAGAATTTATTTTACAAAAGTAAATTAATAAAGTTAGTTATGGGGGTATTCCTGCCATTTGGGCATTTAATTGTTACAGGTAGGGAATGGAAAAGAGAGATGAAGTTGTGAAGTAAATGAGTTCTGTTATGGATATAAGCATTCTGCTTTTTCAATCTTCCTTCATATTCTCTTTTCACCTGTGAAAGAATAATCTTGTTTCCCCCAACTATTTTATAAATAGTTTATAAATTTATAAAGTTTATAAACTATTTTTATAAACTATTTATAAAATTTATGAAATTTCCTTTCAGAGTCTCTTGTTTTATTGTTGTGTTCTCATGAATCTTTGTATTTGTGGGCAAGAGAAGTGGTGAGGGCTTCATAACCACTGAGCTCCTGTCAAATGTCAGGTTCCATGCTAAGTGATTTATCTACCTGATGTGTTTGCATCATAAAATAACTATATGAGGTAAGCATTTTATTTTTAAAAAATTTTTATTTAAGAAAAAAATTAATGTCAAAAGATATCTACCAAGTAGAGTAACAAGGGTTCAAAGATGTTAACTGATTGCAAATTCTGCTTTTATATTAAATGTATAGATTTTTAAAATTAATTTTCATTCTTATTCTAGTGTTAAATATTTCCAGTGATGGAATATTAGAATATTACTTAGATTGCAGAAATAGACTCAATTCTATTTTTGACAGTAAAATATAAAGTGATTTTGCATGAACATATATAAAGTCTTTTGTGGGATTCATGCACAGAAAAAGACATGGCTTCTATCATGAGAAAGATGTGCATGAAAAAGATGTGCCTTGTTTAGATCAATGACACAAATGCAATAATCTGGGGAGTCAGGAAGGATACAATGCAGAGTGATGCTTGATCAGCTTTTTGAAGAAAAAATGGGCTTTAGCAAGGGCTAGAGGTTCTTGGCCACCTCAGACATACAGTTCTCCACTGTGCAGTGCTTGTCAGAAAGATTAGCAGAGCTGCAGGGCCCCAAAGAGTGGCCAGCTGAAGAAGCCAGTAGAGAGTCAAAGATTATGAGGTGACAGGAATATGTTCACGATTGACTCACTCATTCCAACTCTTATTCCCTATCTTCAAAATAGCATAAGGTCAGGAAAACCTTGACAAGTGGTTGACCTGGATAATGGGCCTTATGGAGTTTGGGTGTTTCTATTTTCACAAAAAGTTGGTACTACATCATTATTTTATTTTTAAATTAAGATATTCTTATTGCACTGAAAGTATATATTATGCTTATTGAAGGCCTCAGTGTCTATTTTTTAATTTTCATGAAATAATGTACAAATTTAATTTGATAGGGAAATTACATAGGAAAATTGGGAGAGCTACCTTATGCTTATGATATGAAAAAAATAAACATGGCACCAAATTTGCTAAATTACAGTGACAGAAAATAACCAAATGAGAAACATTCTAGATTTTAGTCATAGAAATATCTTATTGGGGAGCTTATAAGGAACACCAGCAATGTCAACTAAATCTTTATTTCGATTTGGTAGGTTTTGTATTAGTAGAATTTTTCAAATAAAACTGTCTTAGCTTTATTTAATTTGTCACCAGGTGTGTGTGTGTGTGTGTGTGTGTGTGTGTGTGTGTGTGTGTGTGTGTGATACCTTGCCTGATAACTCACAGAGTACAGGTTTTTCTCATAGATCACTAAGAAAATGCCAATTAATAAAAATAACCATCTTTTTAATGTACTTACACCTGCTAGGGAGTACATTATATGCATAATCTTAGTTAATTCTCATTTGTTTCAAAAATCAGGAGAGTGAAGTAAGAGACCTAATTTGCAAAATAAATACTAAGTGGCAAAATCAGACTTAAAACTGTGTTTTTTATAGGTGAAGCTCATGTTCTTAACCAGTTTGCTACCTCTCTTTGGCATACATTTGAAAGAGCTGCCATTTAGATCAAACTGAAGGAGAAGAAGCCTCTTTTCAAATAAAGAAGTTAGAGAGGCTAGAAATAAGAACTCACTCAAGATGATAATAATAGCAAACGGATCCCAAAATATATGCAGTAAGTACTACAAGCGCATCACATATAGTAATTAACTTAATTTTTATAACAACTCTGTGAATTAGTATAACCCTTAAGATCATCTCTGTTTTATGGATGAGAAAGCCGAGGACATGTGAGGTTTAAAAAATTGGTCAAAAGTGATCAAGCTCCTAGGCAGAGAGCTGAAATTTGGATTGAGGGACTATCTCCAAGCTTCGCAGTCTTGCACCTCCACCTCTAGGTGTTCAGGGAACAAGAGTGAGGATTCAGTATAGATGGAGAGGTTACACAAATGAACATTACTACTGGGCTGAGACCTATGAATTCCGACAGGTGGGAAATGAGGTGACTTTTTTCTAACTCCACTCCTTTCCCTCCATTTCCCTTTGGCAGAGCTGATGCCTGAAGGAAGAATATGATCACTTCCAGATGTCATTAGGCAGTCATATGTGATATCTGAGCAAACAAGTCAGTACTCTTCTTGAGACTTACATAGCAAGTATTGCCTAAACAAACTAACTAAAAGTGCTAAGAGTCAACACATGCAGCCTCTATGTCCAAGCATTGCCTTCCTGAATTGGGTGTGTGTGTGTGTGGAAATGCGAATGGCTGAAAAGCAGATTAGAGAAGGAAGACTGAGATATAGGCATGATGCAAGGTGCAAAAAAGTTGTTGTCCACAGTGTGGAGTAAAGGGTCATAGGAATTGAATCAGCTCAATGTTTATCAGTCATCAGTTAACCTCTATAAGCCATAGTTATTGTTGACTTAATATTATAAAGCAGCTAACTTGTTTTTTAACCTAAGCCTCGTTGTAAGAAATATATATATATATATATACTGTTGCACATTTGTAAAGAATTCATTTTTTTCTTAATGCATATATATGAACCATTAATGTATTTTTTAAAACTTTATTGTTGTGTTATCTAAAATCCTTGCATGTATCATTAGTAGTGTAAGTACCACACTTTGGGACACCGAAGTAGAATTAGGAGATGCTAATCTTGCCCTGTCTGTGGAAAAAACATAAATTTGCAAGAATTTGCAAGAAAATACTAAAAAATAAAAATAAAAAACAAGAATAGGCATGTGAGAAGGGAGTAGAATTACTCAGGGCTGAGAGACAGCCTACGAAGAAAGATGGTAAAATGAAGCGCAATGTATGCTGTGTAGAGGGTCATAACACAATGGGATGAGAGGGACAGTTAAAAGGTCTGGAGTAGCAGACAGCCATCAAAAGCAAAGGTTGTCTCTGTTCCCCATAGCCAGGGCACACTAGAGACCAGATTTGTACAGTAAACTACCAAGTATCAAGGAATAACCAGAGACTCTTACATCAGTAGCCCTATTCAGATGATATTCAGACCAGAATCTATGGCAGAATGAAGACTCTTTTCTTTTTCTTTTCCTGGGAAAGTATGTGCCTTTTTCTTAAAAAATAAAAAGCAAACACCGTCTTTAACACTTTTATTGTGAAGCAAACATTTCTTTCTTTCACTTCTTCATTCTGTCTCTGACATTATATTTGCTACACAGGAAAGAGCAGTAAGTCCAAATTTTGATTGACTGTAATGTCATCCTAAGGGTTGAGGGCATCCTGCAGTGGTGATATATGAAATAATGTGATATAAAAAAAATCATAGAATATAAAATTTTTTAAAAAAGAGAAGAAAATGTGGAAGTCAAAGACCTCTTTACTTAAAAATACTTGACATATAGATTAATTCAGAAAAATAATGGTATTAACATAAAGCAGGATTTTTAAAAAAAGCCTTGAAGTAATAGGTTGAACTACATGACATTGTCAATATTTGCTGTTTTTGACCTACAGATAAGATGATTTCATAGGCATTAATCTATACATACTATTTGGTTAATAGGTTAACAGTGTTTACAGGAAGGGGAGAGATCAGGGGACAGAGAGAGGCACTTTCTGTATGCGTTTGAATTATTGTTATTTTTTTACAAGGGATATGAGCAGAATATATTTATGTACTACTTGGTTTTATAACAGAAAACAATCACAACTAGCTTTTCACAAATTGACTAGATTAGAAAATAGACATTTCTAATTGACATTATCTACAAGGCAAGTTTATTTTAATTACTGTGATAGCAGACAGGATATACCAGTTGGCATAGAGTGTACCTCTTGCTTTGGCTATCTTGGGTGGTTTTATTCCCGAGGATTATTGAGGGTTGATGGAGTCCTGTTGTAAAGTGGTGATGCTGGTCAAGGGCAGTTGCCAGCCAAGATGACTTCAGTACATGTCTTACTAAAGGAATCGATCTCTTTTTATCCTCCTGAGGATATTGGATTCATATAATGCATATGTATATGGCTACATTCTGACAGAACACTCAACTCCCTTCTCACATACGTATTCTTATTTTTTATGTTTTCTTCAAATTCTTGCAAATTCACGTTTTTTCATGGACAGGGCAAAATCTGTTTTAATTTGCAATCATAGCAACTATAGAAATAAATTAAGTTTAAATTTTATTATTAAAAACTTAGATTTAATAAATATTTTTAAATAATATTAAAAATAAATTGGGTTGAGGCCTGTGATGTAAATAAGTTTTCTTGCACATATTTTAGCTAGAAAGAAACATGGCTATATTTTGATTTGAGGTTCTACTGTTAGTTATTCTAACTCTGGATTGCAAATTTGCAAAAATTGTTAAAACTAAGCAATAATAAATTCTTTATGGAAAATATAATAGGTATCACTACATATTGTGGCAGATGTCCCTATATGGTATCATTTTTTTTTTTTTGCAGGAAAAATGAATGAGACACATTTATTCCTTCAAGTAAGCGTTGTTTAGGCAAACTCCAAGTACAAACTCTTGCAAACTCACATATAACCAAATAATCCAAGGAGATGTCTGCTGACAGATTAACAAGGGACATTTTAAAGGTCTCAGGGTAGGAGCTGGGACACTGTCAGCAGCTCATGAATCTCTAAGGCAAAGTTGAATTTTCCAGGCTTTCAGATGGGCTAAGCAGTATACATTCTTGTTTAGCTTTGCACTAGAGCAAAACCATTATTAATTATGCAAACATTTGTTTTTGGATGGGTAAAAGAATTCGAGAGTGACTCAGCAAGAGTTTTCAAAACCAAATACCTCTACCTGCTTATTGAACATGTTCTTTTCAAATGTGCTCTGTTCTGTGAGACCTAGGGGTTAGAAGTTTTGAGACCTATGAAAGGGAGGCTTCATCACTCTGGTGGCCTCTGAGAAAGCCCTAGATTTGTCTGTCAGCTCTACTTAGTCCTTTCATCCTTTTACTTTTAGTTTAAGTTGGAAATAACTGATACTTCTTTAAGGTTAACCTTTAATTTTTCTTTAATAAACATAAAACCTGGTCAAATTCCATAACCAAAGACTGGGTCCACCTGTCAAAAGGGTGTGTGTGGTTACCTTCTTATTTTCCTTTAGATGAGACTGTGTGCTCTGAGGATAACTTGGGAAGGGGTGGTGGTGGGGAAATTGAAATGTTAATAAAGATGTAAAGGCAAAAGAAGATTTTTTTACAAGTTTCTGCTAAAATGACAGTTCAAGATTTAGTTAGAAAAGGGATGACTTCCAACCACAAGTCCCTTGGAAATTTTGGGGTGACGTTCTCTCACCTATTTTGGAAACTACTTGCAGATGTGGGGAAACCTCTGAATTGCTCACAACAGGGGTTTTGCAGAGATTTCCTCTGATTTTTTTTCTTCCTCAATTTCTCACAACCTGTGTTTGTCTTGAGACTGCTAGGCTGACATGTGGTTTACCTCCCTGGTCCTTCTGCCAGGTTTTACACACGCTCCTCCGAAGTAAAACAACTCAAGCCCAAGGATACTGAGCAACTCGGCATGGGCGCCAGAACTGTCATAGAAATTTTGTTTCCCGAGTATTCCTTCTAACTTTCCTTCCTGCGCCCACGTGAGCCATAGCGCCAACCCAACAGCAAGGTCTTAGCGTTTCCTGCGGCTGCAATCTGTAACTTGGCTTTTGTGTGTGCGTGTGCGTGTGCGTGCGTGTGTGTGTGTGTGTGTGTGTGTGTGTGTGTGTGTGTGTGTGTGTGTTTCTAATTGTAGTTTGAAGATCTTAGTTCTTAGCGAAAGTTTTTGGTTAGGGGACTTTTGAAGGAATCTATTTCCTTACCTAAATCGCGGAGGCTCAGACACTTTTCCTCTCTATTCCTGCTCTAAGGTTAAATGGCAGCAAAGGAAAAAAACACACTCGCTGTTTATTTGGGGGGAGGGGAAGTAGAGATTTGCAGCTAAGTTATCATGATCCCTTGCACCACCCCCGGTCTGGCACTCAAGACTGACATGTTCATCATCTATTAATTGCTGTTCGCGGACGCGGATACATGGTATATTCATTTTTGTCTTCAGTAAAATATAAATGGAATTGTCAGCGTGCTCGTGTCTGTTTGTTTGTATAAGGCTATCAAAAGAAGTCAGAGAGGAGGCTGTGGCCCGGATCCTGACCCTGATTGTATGAATAAGTAAGCAGGATGCAAGTGATTGGGTTAGATGCTGCAAAGATTTTTTTTTTTTCAAGTTAGGAAGAGGGTAAAAAGACAGCCTTAGGGGGAGGGCGGGGGGAGGAAAACAGTGCACCCCCAAATCCTCACACTTTGGCTCTCCGTGCAGTCGGTTGCTTTGCTGGCTCCTGCAGGCTTTTCAGGTCTCGCGGCGTAGACATGCTTGCCCCCCACCCCCTTCCTCGGTCTCCCCTTTCAGTTCAGATGTGCTGATGTGCAGACCGGATTCATCTTCCCGGAGCGGCGGCGGCAGGCGCGGGCGGCGGCGGCGGCTGGCGCTCGGCTGCCGGGTGCTGGCAGCGGCGGGGGCGCGGCGCGGGAGCGGGAGCTCGGGTGGCAGCTGAGCCCGCGGGGCGCCGCTCGCCCGGCCGCGGCCGTGGGAAGTTCGTCCGCCACAAGGACCCGCGGGCAGGCTGCGAGCGCCCGCTCCGCCGGAGCCTCGTTTGCCGGCTGCTGCCCCTCCCCGCCTCGGGAGCCCAGCTCCTTACCTGCCCCCCGCCCACCCGCGGGCCCCTTGCCAACTTCTCTCTGCAACTGGGGGTAACAGGCAGCTCTTGCCCTCTCTGCTGTCCCAACGGCACCCGCATGTGTCCGGACACCTGAACACCCGGGTCCCGCCGAGGAGCCGCTCCGCGGGGAGAGGAGCGCCGGTCCCCTCCACCGCGCACATCCACGCGCACGGACCGCGGAGCCTCACCTCCCGGCCCGTCCCCTCCTTTTCCTCCAGGGGAGGAGGATGCGGTTGAAAACGCTTTCCCCGAGGATGCTCGTCTGGCTGGTGGCTTTGGGGACTGTTTTCTACGGGGAGCTGTGGGTCTGCGCTGGCCTCGATTATGATTACACTTTCTATGGGAACGAAGACGATAAAGCGGACACGATAGATTACAAGGACCCGTGTAAAGCCGGTAAGTGCCTCTCGGGCGTGGGACGGCGGCGCGCCGGGGACCGCGGCGCTGCACTGCCGATGGGCGGCGGCGGGAGCTCACCTGTTTCCTTCCCTCCCCTGCCAACCTCTCGGCCGCCCCTCCTTCTCGTCCCCTCCTTCCCTTTCCCTCCCTACCCCCGAGCGGCCGCCGCCGCGGCCCGAGGTGACTGGAGTTCTGAGCTAGTGGAATCGAGTGCCAAGCTCCGGTCTCCCAGTTTAGAAAAAAGCATCCTGGAGTTCTGATCCCCCCCGCCCTCCCCCGGCGAAGCGAAACGAAACGAGCCAGAAACACAGCTGGCTGCCGTGGGTTTTAAATACCAGCCCTCAGCCGGCTTTATGCCCGCAGGGGACAACACCTCCTCTTTGTTCCAGGGAGCCGTTCCCAGCGCTCACTGGAGCCCGAGCGGGCAGTTCTTTAAGAGGTGGGTGGGGATGGAGCTGCTACCTCGGGACACTTTTGCTCCCCTCTTTTGCGTGGGGTTTCCAGAGTGGGTTCCAGGCGAGAAGGGGATTGTGACGACCTTGGGGTCTCTCACCCTAGATGGGATTCAAACGCATTTGCTCGTGACCCTTTAAAAAAAAAGAAAAAAGTTGCCACCCCATTCAAACTTGTGTCTTCCTTCCTGCGTACACCCCCGGGAACTGCAGTTGGCCTGGCACTGCCTGAAGCTCAGCTTCTCCTCGCCTGGCCCCGGAGCGCCCTGGGACCGTCCCCTCCCCTCCGCGCGTCCTGTGCCTCTGCGGGTCTCTGCTTCCGCGCCGGGCGGCGCTTTCCTCTCGCCGCCTCTGGTCCCAGCCGCACGTGCCGCGGCCCGCGACCACGTGAGCGCAGCGCCCCAGGGCGCCAGCGCCCACCGCCGCTCCCGCGGGGTTCCGGGGGCTCCCGGACCCTAGCCCTGCCGAACTGAGGTCGAGGTGACCCGGATTCATTGTGGACTCACGACTGACTTCGGAAGGAAGGTTACAGGGGTTGTTGGGGCCGACTTTCCAGGAGAGTTGTTTGTAAGCTGAAGGCACGTTCTGTCCCCTTTCTAGAGGTGTGGGCTCTGGCGAAACCAAGAGGAAAGGCGCGGGCAAAGTACCAAAAGTATCTGTGCCTCTCCAGATTGTGTGAGGGGTTGGTCGGTCTGTGACTGCGAATTCTTCCCTTCTATAGCTAGGCAAACCTTATTCATCTCTCCTTGGGCCTTAACGAAAGGCGAGATGTACAACAATGAAGGAAAAGGCTGGAAAGTCCCTTGATAATATG
Organism: Macroglossus sobrinus; assembly: GCA_004027375.1. Lineage (NCBI taxonomy): Eukaryota > Metazoa > Chordata > Mammalia > Chiroptera > Pteropodidae > Macroglossus > Macroglossus sobrinus. Next base: position 217,640 of record PVKZ01002197.1, read on the forward strand.
TACCTTTGATGACACATTGCTCTGACAAGGAGGGTATGTGTGTTACGTTCTTGTTCTCATCAGATCTTTCTTTTTTTCTGTGAACTCTTACTGCAGATACTTAAAACGGAGTAGCTTAGCAGAAATTTTTCAGTTTGTAACTCAGAATTCTGATTTAATTCCATTTTGGCTATTAAAGATTATAACTTTTCTGCTATCACCCTTAACACTCAATCTATTCCACTGAAAGTTTCTTGGGACTTTCATGGTGGTCTGGAGGACACAACACGGTTTGCTATGGGCAGGTTAGTGGATTCAGTACTGAGCAACTCTCTAACTTTTTATTGAGAAATTAGTTGTGAATAGTTTGCAACTGGGTGAAAATTGTGTGCTTCCTTGTTTTAGGTAAAGTGGAAATGAAATATGTTATTTCAAAAGATTGTTACACACAACAGTATGGTGGTTACCAGATAGAAAAGGGGTTTGGGGAATGTAGAAAAGCGTAAAGGGGGTCAAATTCATGGTGATGGTAGGTAGGGGATTTGACTTTGGGTGGTGAATACATAATGCAGTATACAGATGATGTATTATAGAATTGTACACATGAAACCTATATAACTTTACTAACCAATATCACCTCAATAAATTTAATAAAGAAAAAATATTGTCTAGAAAAACATCTGTTCTGATGCTCTGTTGTGTGAAATATTCAACCATTCAACCAGCTATCAACCTGAGAAAAGCAGGCTATATGTATGTGTGTGTGTGTGTGTGTATGTATATATATATATACATATATATACACATACATATACATATATATACATATACATATACATATATATACATATACATATACACATACACACACACATTGGTCCAATTTCAGGAAAATAAATATAGTTTTCTACACAAATTAAAGTCTGCCTTTTAAAAACCATCAACTTCAAATACGACTATATTATAAGAAGTTTCAAAAATTAGCTAATTCATTTTCAGAAGTTATGTTGTTTCAGGTTTATCTTATGTTAGAAATTGTCCAGAAGAAGTTTCTGTGAACGTAAGTGGCTTTTTTTCTATTTATGAATGCTTTTAATGATAAAATTTCGGTGTTTGTACCATGTGTATTGAAACACCTCAGGCATAAATGTTTATGTACCTCAGCAAATAAACATCTAGGGCAGGAAAAATCTTTAATAGCACTAGTTAATTTTTGCACATAGCTGTTGAAGTTAAAACAAAAACAGAAGCAACTTTGAATGGGTTATTACTCTGATCTTATTTCTTCCCTGTCTTTGAGTACAAGAGGCATACTTTGTGTGTGTGTGTGTGTGTGTGTGTGTGTGTGTAGTGAAAGTGAAATAAGAATGGCCTGTGTGGAAGGCTGAGAAGTTTGCCCAAAATCTGAGATCACTTTTTAAATTATCAACCCTGCTTTTAATTTAGTGAAATGAAAGGCTTTAATTTACCAACTTGGCTAAAGAGTGGCAAAACTGTGGTGCCTCCCTTTTGGCACTGTATAAGACAAAAGTTGTAATAACAGGAAAAAAATTAAATAGAACATTGAAATCCCAAACAAGAGTCGAAAAAAGTTTACTAACATAAGAAAGAGGACAGATACATGAAAGATGGCTATGTAAAATCAAGAGAAACTGATCTCCAGACTCTGGACCACCTTTGATCTGCCCTTTCCAGAGAGCAGAGTGGAGGGCATGGCCCTGAAATAAAGTGTCCTTTTTGAACTTTTCTAACAGGGGTCCTGATATTCCCCAAACTACACAGTGGATTGATGTCATTGTAACTGACATAGCTTCATGGTTTCAGAGCACTTTTGAGTACATTATTTCAACTCAACACAATAGCTCGGTATGGTAGAATTTGTTAATCTTCCCATTACACGGATAGGAAAACAGATGCTTGATGAGATTAAATGCCTTTCTTAAGATTATCAGAACATGATTTCAAGTCTCCTGGCTGCAAAGTCTGGCTGTATTAAATTATTAAACTGCAGCCTCAGCTAGACTTTTGTAGACCTTCCTTGAAATGCAAACAATAGAAGTTCATCCAGGTTTACCTGGAGTCCAGACTAGTACAAATGCAATTACTTTCATATCAGATATGAGTGGAATGACTAAGAAAATAATTTCATCTTTTCCAAACCTAATTAGAATGTAAAGTCCTTGAGGACAAAGGTCATACCTGATTTTTAATGTTTATCACAGGGATGGATTTTCATTGTTAGGTATCTAGTATGTTCTCAATACTTTAGTATCTATAGATTAATTATATTGATTTTTATTCCTTATCTACAAACTTCTGCTCAAATGTCATCCAAGGAGGAATCTTCATAATGATAACTTGTTGAGCATTGTGCCATCCTTAATATGTTTGTGAAACAATGTAATTTACATATCTATCAGAACTCTGATTTCAAGTTCTTTAAACTATAGGTTGAAAAGGAAGCTTTGTGTCAATTTAACTGAACTTTGATTTAGAAAGACATTTTTGGTATAAGTGAAAGTGATAGTTAATACATCACAGCTTCAGATATATTTATATAGCCAAATTCAGTAGGACAAAATAGAGGTAATTAATCTCTATGTAGATAGATAGGCACAAAGATGCAAATAATTCAAAAGAATAGCTGACTGTCTTTCTTCAGTGCAGTACATGGTCATCTGAATGTGCACTTAAATTTCTCTTACTCTCTGTTGTTCAGGAGGGCCCTGAGGGACATTGAGAAGCTGATCTTGCAGGAAGTCATTCCAGAACTGAGACTAAGATGTCTTGTTTCATTGTAGAACTCTTTCAATAGGTGTTAATCTGGATGTTAATATCTGTGAAGCGCCTGGATAAATTCAATGTGTAAATTAATCTCTCAGATTTGTCTAGGGATTACCTGGAAAAGCAGAGGCCTAATAAACCAACTTGGAATTCACAAATACCCTCCCTCTCCACCTCCTTCCCCGCTGCTTCTATCTGACCCCTTCCTCCCTCCTTTATTTCTTCTTCTCACTTTCTTTTTTCTTTCTTATTTTTTTTTGTACTTAAAAAATATCAGGAAAGCTTAGGAAATTGAAATATAATATTCAATAAAGGAGATTGAAGAAATTAATATTTTGGATGATGGATAGAGACTGATTAGACTGATGAATATATTTGTCCAGAAGAGTAAGATCCTCTTAGACAAGTGTGAGCACTCTGAAAAAAGACTTTCTACCTTGAATCTTCTAAGTAAATGACTCCTTTTGTGGAAAAAAATCCAAGCATAATTAAAGGTCAGTGACTTGCAAGGTTAATTTTGCCTTCAGAGTAGCATATGCAGGCCTGTTTATATAGAAATAGTTTTTTAGCATCCTAAAGGATTCTTCTTTTTGCTTTGCTTTATAACCAATGTCCTAGAGTCCTAGTATACTAATTCTTAGGATAATTTGCATAAGTTTATAATGTCTCAGTAAGATATTATCATTATCTCAGTACTCAGTATTGCACTTTCTAACTTCATTGGCAGCCTCCTAGGTATGGCATTTCAGAAGTTGATGTTCAAGCCACATCTACTTAATTCCATCGCAACATCAAATATCCAAACATATATTTCTTGGTCAGCACCTCTCTAGGTTGCCAAGCCCTCATGTTAAAAATGCATTTCATAGAGCTGCTTCTTTCAGCCAGGCTCTTCTGTTTTAGTTTTCTTTCCTCAGATCTTGAGTTTTTTTCTCCTTCTGCTTCTGGGGCCAACTCAGAAGTGGTCAAAATACAGTTTTGCAAAAAGGATGAATAAGGCATTATATTCTGTATACTTAAATTCTGTTCTTCATTTGCAGTAGTAATTCTTTAGCCTTTGTCGTGAGGGCCCACATCAATTTCTGGCCTGCAAATAGCAATTACTGTTATTAGGTATGAATAAGATAGATTCTTTTAAAAAATATATTCCTCAGTCTAATGAATCTGTGCATTATTATATGAACTACCTCAGAGAAGAGATTCCAGTTAAGGGATTCTCACCTTCTGTTAGGCCCCATTAGTCCATAGAGAAAGAGTTTAAAGTGTTTAAGAGCCTAGCAAATCCCTTTTTAAAAAGTTAATGTAATTCTCTAACTTTTCCTCTTGCCTTTATGATAGTTCAAGTTTTTGCAAAAGTCTAATTTATGCCATTCAGAGTTTCTTCTGCAGAAATTACAGTTTCCCTACATTGTATATATATGAATCCATTTGATCAACTTGCTTCGATTTAAAATTTGGAGTCACTTGCCACCATGTTCTTTGTAAAACTTGAGAATATTAGTTACATTAACAATCCTTTAGTCCTCTGAATCACCGAGTTTAGTGGAAAGAGTCAAGCCCTTACATTTTTTCTAGAACTCAGGTAGAAAGTATCAAGTGCTAGCAATTTACCATCATTACTTTTCTTTCCTTTTAGAATATTATCTATCGCTTCTAATAGAACCTTTGACCCATCAGTTTAAAATATTTAAAACTGAGTCCTTCCTAAGCTTTTCTAAGAATGCTTAGAAAAGATAGAGGCAAATAATCCATTTAAAATGAGGCCTTGCACATCCTGCTGGGACCATCTGGTGTCTGGGGAGGTGGGGGAAGGGGACAGCACGTTCCCCTTGAACTGTAGGAAAGCCCCCTGCAGCATCTTGAACCTACAGCTAGGCCTGGGCTAGGCCAGGGTTCAGGTGCCTGGCAAGATTCCTGGGGATGTAGGATTTCCTCTACTGGGAAAATTTTGATACAATTCTTTTGTATCCAGGATCTGGAATTAATCGTGGACTTATCCTTCCTAAATTAAGGAGTGGAGAGTCCTCTCTCCAACCCTGGCTATGGCCAAATGATTTAGCAATATGGCTTTAGTGGTTTGTTTTCCTTTAGTTATCTATTGAATAAGAATGCTAGGGAGGAAAAGTTTTTAAAAAATTTACAGCCTCAAAGCTACAGAATGAATTCCATAAAATGTGTTCTTCCCCAGAGAGCAGGAAGAGGGAATCCTTTGCTTATTTATTTAGTTCTTGCCATTGTCAGCCCTGAAAATGGAATATTGACTATTAGATTTTGAGGCATTGTGGGCTGGCTAATGGAATGCTTGTTTTGTCAGCTCCTTACAAAATGTGTGCTAATCCTGTCAAGCTGGTCTAAAGAGCTCAACTATATATTTGTATTAAGTATTGTAAATTAGGTGTTAATTGAAATCCAAAAAGTGAACTGAAGAGGTGTTTGTCTTACTCAGCTCTTCTCCTGCAATTTACATTTATAGTTTAAGCTAAAATATTTGCTATCAACCATATTTTTTAAAAAAAACTTCCTCAAATAAAAATACTTCTAAAAAATTGAAACCATACATTAAATAGGTCAGAAGTGTTTCCAAAATTTATTATTTTTCCAAACAAAATCTAGCTTTATGTTTTAATATGCTGCTCAAAGCTTTCACTTCAATGTTTAAAAAAGACATTTCAACGGTTTTTAACAGACTGCACCATTTTATAAATCGTGGGAGTCATTACAGAGACAGAGACAGAAATCACGTATTTATATCAGCATTTGATATTTCCTGAGTTGTTGAACTTCCTATTAATGCCATTTAATTTGTGTGATAGGGGAGGCAGAGATGGAGGGGTAAAGGGTGGAATAGTTTCTTCATTCCTTTCATTTCTCATCGAGTTAACCTGTCAACACATGGGTTGTGTACCACCGAGACACCTTGAATGGCCCCTGGCCTGGTTGCTCATATCAACATCTTTTGAACTCTCTCCTTTGGCCATGAGTGGGTTTGAAGTGTTTATTGGAATAATCTCAGTTCTCGCGCAGCATTGGGGAACCACCTTGGCATCAGTTCAGTAGATTGACTGTCCTGGAAAGATGAAGCTCCATTTCTCTGCCCTGACTGTTTTAAGCACAAATGCCTAGTAGTTGAGGTTTTATGGTATTTTGTGTTTTGTATTCAGGTTATTGTGTTATTAAGTATGCCTCACGTCATGGAGGTTAAAATACCCCAAGAAAGAACATTATGTGTAACTAGAAAACAGACAAATGGAGAACTTTCAAGAGAATAAATTCTTGGACCCCAGATACCTCTGATATCTAAGCCTTCATGACTCATGCCAAAAGCACATAGTTCATATTTTTACATTAAACATTTTAAATAAGCTCCTGTCTTCACTATATTCTCATCAATTAACATTATTGTTATCCCTTTGGACACAGAGGAAACTAAGACTCAGAAAGGTTTAGTGGCTGGGCTGTCATCATACTTGGTAAGAGGTGAGAAGTTGAACCCAGGTTCTGTACTCCAGTGTCTTTTTTTTTTTTTTCAATCTCCACGCTATGCTTTTCTTTACTGAGAATATATCTCTCCTTCAACATTCTTGCATTATATAAGCCATCTCCTGTATTGTCAGAGTAAGGCCAATACTTTCGGTTGCATGGAACATAGCGCAGACCCTACTCCATTTCAAAAGAGTATTTTTTAAGTGTGGAGAGTTACCAGTGAATGCCCCAGTTAGGCATGAAACTAATGAAAATGCCAAATAGTGTAGTGGAGACGCCGCTGTGTTGCCCCAAGAACATAAATTGTGACAGCAGGCTTTCCATGTCGATTAAGGCAGGGGTTGAACTGGATTTGATTAGGATACAGTCATTAGTGTCCCGTTCTTGGCATAGGTTCTGGCATTTTGTGTGGTACTTATTAAATTGTTTCACACTTTCAGTTTGCTCTCTGAGTATTCAGTGAATTCATGATTATGAGCCCACTGAAGAGTGTGAAGAACATCCTTTGAAATGCAGGCGATTCAGGAAAGTGGTTTACAGTGTACATTATGTGTGTGAATGATGTGCGAATGCCTTTGAGAAAACAAATATGCTGTGAGAAGGTACCTGAATAACTTGATCTTTTTCAATCTCAACTTGTCTAAAAGCCCTAAGGTCAAAAGCTTGAAAGCTTTTTAGGGATTGTAGGGTTAAATAAACTTCTTGGAACACCAGTCTGATTTTCTAAACATAGGATGTCTAGTGCATTCAAAATATATACTATATGTAATACTTATTATATTACAATTTCTTTGAAGAAAACATTTTTTTAAGTAAATTATCAGGTTTTCTAGGAGGAAGAATTTCTGCTTGTACTTGTCCCCTAACAAAAATGGGTTAGAACAAAATCTGGTAAAAGAGGCTCCCCTTTTCTGCCTCCTTTTCTAAGCCTAAGAACAAGGGAAAGTTTTTCTTCTATACATATTTCTTAGTCCCAGGAGAAGAAATACTATGTATTGAGACCTGGGTGGAGTATAGACTGCAAGCAGTCATCCGGGGAAGAATAATTCAGGTTTGCCATCTGGAAAGGGTAATGAAGTAATCAGGGCCGTGCTCTGCCTTATGTGAGTCTCTGGGGAGAGAGATTTGTGAGCAGTTTGCTGGGTGAACTAGTGACTAAGAGTTAAAATACAGAAAGAAGATATTGATTATAGAATACACTTCCAGGGCGTCTGGGGATTAAAATGTTTCCAGTAAGAACAGACTTCTAGTATAGTGATGGAACTCAATGGTGGAATGTGGCTTCATACACAAAACTGTAGACTTCATAAATAGGTATCTTATAATAGATTTTATTTCTATATTGAATGACACCTGTAGCTTAGTGTTTTATGTCACCCAGTGATAGAATCAGATTTTGAATCCAGAACTCTGGATACCACATGTTGCAATTGTTGTGATGCTATTTCTTTCTTCTTGTTTTTGTTTCTTTGCTATGTTTTTGGTATGTTTTTGCAAATTGGGTTTGGCTTTAAAAATTATTTTTTTACGATTTCAGGGAGGCAGAATAAGTGCATCTATTAAAAACTTGGGCTTTGGAGTTTAATGGACATGGCTTCAAATACTGGACCCACCATGTAGTAACTATGTATGGCTTTTGGGGAGTTATTTAACCCCTTTATACCTCAGTTTTCTGAACTATAAAATGAAGTTGATGTGATCCTCATGATGTTATTACAAGAATTAAATGAATGTAAAGTAAAAATTACTTTGCCTGGAACATGGTAAACATTGTATAATTTTAATTCATAGTAGCATAAATATGTAGGAGGTAGGTAGAGGATTTTTTTTTAAATTACAGTTACTTATTTGTGGGGAGATGTTCTTTATAAAAACATTTGGGGGTAAAATTCTTTATTTCATATATAAAAATTCATTCATACCTCAAGCCCTCTAAACATTGCAATTGAGAGGTTAAACCCCCAAATAGATCTTTTTGTTTGGAAAGATATTAAAGATAACTGATGTAAACATGTCGCTAGGTTGTTTTGGCTATTTGCTCAAATGTTTGAACAATCGATTGTCAAATATTGACAATTTTTCAGTTCACATTGACTAATGTGTGAATAGAATTTTGGCTATTTAGTCTTTAGCAATTTCTGGTTCAGATTTTATTTGCCATCTGGATTAATTTGAAAAGCTTACATACTTCCAGTCCTCTGTTTACACAAATCAAGTTTAAGCACATGGCTCTAAGCTACAAATATTCATAAATTTATCAAACCCTTATTGAACGCTTACTGTGAATGAAATGTGGATTTATCTTTGGGTTGCAGAATTATGAAATATGATGCAGTGCCTGACTCATGTAGTCTTAACTTTACGATTTGCAGGAAGATGATAATTTCTGTATAAATATTTATAGTCAAATCACTAAAGTTATTTCAATTTAGTATTTGAAAATGGATACTATTATAAATTATGATAACCAGAATGCATATACTTATAAATTTTCCCTGGAATTTTCTTTATTTATGGTGTGTAGTAGTCCCCCGCTAATCTGTGGGGTGTATGTTCCAGACCCCATTGGATGCCTGAAACCGTGGATAGTGCCAAATCCTATACATACTATGTTTTTTTTCTCTACATGCAATCCTGTGATAAAGTTTAGTTTATAAATTAGGCAATTTCATGGATAGGAAATTAATTCTCACTGCAGATCTTAGCAACCTTAGCATATAGTTTTGTTCTTTTCTCATTTTAAGTCAAGAACTTTTACATTTCACTATACGGCTTTTCTTTGGCCAGCCTCACTATTCTTGCACTTTGTTGCCACTATTAAGTAGAATAAGGGTGACTTTACTATAAGCCCTGTGATACCACCACGGTTGATCTGATGACCAAGAAGGCTACTATGTGACTAATGGGCATGGAACATCTACAGCATGGAGAGGCTGGACAAAGGAGTGATTCATGTGCAGGGTGGGCAGTGCGGAACTCCCGAGATTTCATCGTGATACTCAGAACGGCACATAATTTAAAACTTATAAATTGTTTATTTCTGGAATTTTCCATTTAATGTTTTTTGGTCAGTGCATGGACAACTATAATGGGAAGTGAAACCTCAGATAAGCAGGCACTACTGTACAAAGAATAATGCTGTGTGGAGGCCATGATGACTTTTAAGTAGGTGATTTACAGACTTTGTTATGTGGCAGTGGACTGGGTTGGGATGTAACCAATAATTACTTATGTAACTATTTGCAAGGAGTCTGCATTAGTAGTCATGGTTTCCCTTTATCTTTTTCAAATAGTTAGATTTTAAAATATTTGTTATATTTTCCCACATTATCTGCTAGAATACGTTTCTGTCCTCCACACTATATTCTTATCCTTACACACATTTAAAGGTACATGTGTTGTTGTTGTTGTTTGGTTTGTTTTGTTTACAGGTCAGGGAAAGCAAAAGCAAATGATTAAATAAATGAAATTAATGTTCAGTCTTTTTATTTGCACTATTCCACTTTCTTTAAATAATTCTACATGAGTAGTGGTGTGGCAGTTGGAAAACAAATTATACTGGTAGTCAAGAAACGTAAATGCCGGTACTGGCTCTGCCTCCACATTTGTGTATAACTTTGTGGACATCCCTTAATTTTTGTGGGCCTCGGTCTCTGCGGCTTGGAACTCCCTAAGGCTGTTCAAGCCCTAAGTTTTTTTGAATCCTTGTGCCTCTGACAGAGGAAGCAAGAACTCTTCTGAAGTGGTACTAGTAAGTCTCAAGGCTAATGATCCGCACCATCCACTGAGAGGAAAGGTATAGTGTTTACACTTCTCCACTGCTCACTCTTCCTAATGCCTCCAGCCAAATCATGGCAGCCTCCAGGCTGCTGCTGCTGCTGCTACTGCTGCAATAAGCTGTGCAGGTCCCTGACCTGACTTTGCCCAAATTAGCCTGGAAAGCAATTTCTGCAGTTTCCTATCCCTCCTTTTTTGCCTCAGTCTGCCAGTAAAAAAACTGCCAAAACATTGATAAGTTAGGGGGGCTTCACCTATGTGCTTATCAGAGCATGTGAGTCTCACACTACCATCAGAATCAAATGTTGCTCATTTGGATATATTTCACAGGAGAGGTGATTTTTCACATCAGGTGAGCAGAACATGGTCTGTGGATGGAGAGAAGAGTCCAATCCTTTCAAGTAAGGGGTCAATATAATGGATAGGAGAGACACACGCAAGGATACTGTAGTAAAGTTTTTCTGGTTTAAAGCATTTTACTAAATATTCGGCATATCGAACATACATGTTTATATCTATTAATCACTTGTATCTAATTTGAAAACATTTTCCCATTTGGCACAAGTGTATATTGTTAATTATCTCTATAAAATTCAACTTTACAAACCTTCAATTTATCTGAATTGTCTAGTAAATTAACTTATTTTATGTATAATATATTTTTTTTTAAATGAAGAGTCTCAAATTCTCAAAGAAATCGTTGGCAAAGGGAGTTTTCATTCTTGAGCTTTTATGAAAGCAATAGAAATTAATAGCATGAACCTAGGTAGTGTAGTTCAATTGAAAGAGCACTCGATATTGTGTCAGGAGACCTAGGTACAGGTTTTGGCTCTTCTATGTTTAATATTATCTTGGTCTACGTACTTAATGTTTCTGAACTTAAATTCTCTAATCTGTAACACGGGGATCCTGATACCTAGTTTGTAAAACATGTAAGAATTAAATGCACAAGGTCTTGGTATACTAGGATGCACTGTACAGATGTAAATTAACACAACCAATATTTGCATCTGATATGTTTCAAGAAGATGCTTGGGGGATTTCAAATGAGATGTGTTTCCTTCTTATAAGGATGTTAATATCTATCAGAAAAAAAGCAATACATGTTTTGATTATCAGTATAAAAGTGCAATAAACAAAACACTGTGATAACACAGAGAAGGAATGAATTAATTGTTTGGGATAGAGTCGGTTTTTTAAGGAAAATGACATTTGAGCTGGATCTTGAAGTCTTATAATTTTTTTTTCTGGAGAAGAAGCGGTGCAAAGCTTTAGAGTCAAAAAACTAAGATAAAAACAAAAGCTGTGAAGATTCATGGAATTTTAAGAAACGTAGAAAATGGTAAATAGTCTCATGTGGGCAGTGCAAAGGGTATGTAAGGTGTGTGCTTGACAAGAAATGATTCTGGAAGGTGCAGTATAAGGGTTCTTTAATGCCCAGCTAATGGGTGTGAACTTGATCCCCTTGGGAGTGGGAAAGGGACTTACTGAAAATCATTGGTTTGATTACTGCCACATTTTATAAAGATAGGTGATAATGTAAAGGATGATCTGATGTAGCTGGTGTAAGTAGTTAAGAGTGAGTGGAGTCATGGTGACTCGTTAGAGTTATAGGTGTTGATGAGTGCTTGCCCTGGACTGTGTCAGTAGTTCTAGAAAAGAGGGATTAGGTTTTAGAGACCAGTTACCAATTGGATGGCCTTGGGCCGAAGGTCGAGAAAACATACTTGAATGACTCTCCAGTGACACAAATGAGTAAGGTAAGAAACAAAGAATAAAAAAACGAACAAACAAACAAAAAAAAACAAGTTTGTATTTTTGTAAAGCAAATAAAGTTGATTTGGAGATCCCTTTGAGATGCATGTAATGTTGATGTTTGTTTTTATAAGTTCCCTTATATTGTTGGTGTTCTTTAGGTTTATATTGGTTATATTTGGACTTTAGTGTTCTATATTAACGTTCAAATCGACTTGTCAAATCCCACTGTTTAGATTTAGATTGGAATTGCATTGATTCTATAGGCTAATTTAGAGAGAATTATTTTTATTTTAAGCAATGAACATGGTATTCATATCTGTATTTGGTTAGGTATTCTTTAATATTGTTTAATACATTTTTAATATTTTTGTAATATTTAATAGTTTTATCTGTAGTTTTTTATCTGTTTCGATTGACTTATTCATACAAATTTCTATTTTTTGATGACAGAAATATATCTTTTTATGAAATTTCTCTGTTAAGCCATTTGCAGCTTTTGTGTAGAAATCTATTTGATTTTTTTTTACATATTTACCTTTTATCTAACATCCTTAACAGTCTATCATTAGTTTTAATAATTTACTTATATATTCTTCACATAGGCAATCATATCATCTGTAAGAAACATGTAGTTTTATTTTTTCCTTTATAATCCTTTTTAAAATTTAATTCAATATTTTTTGCCTTACTGTGTTGATAGTCCTCCAGCGTTTCATAGAAGTGATGGCTGGGGGATAGTTTACTCTGTTCCCAATTTTTAAGATAATGCTTTCAATTATTTAGAATTATGCTGTTTGATGTTTTCTATTAAATAATTTACTTAGTAATATTAACTCAGTTTGCATTCCATAGATGAATCCAATTTGAGCATGATCTACTACAGGCATGCCTTGTAGATGTTGTGAGTTTGATTCCAGACCACAATAAAGCAGGTCACACAAATTTTTTGGTTTCCCAGTACATAAATAAAAGTTATGTTTATAATATACCATGCTCTATTAAGTGGGCAATAGCATCATGTATAAAAAATGTACACACCTTAAAAAAAATGCTTTATCACTAAAAAAAAATGCTAACTATCATCTGAGCTTTCAGCAAGTTATAATCTTTTTGCTGGTGGAGTGTCTCGCCTCAATTTTGATAAAAATGTGATATCTGCGAAGTGCACCAAAGCAAAGCACAATAAAATGAGATATGCCTGTATTCTTTTTTGCATGCTTAAAGCCAGTTCAATAACATTTAGTTCAGAATTCTTGTATCTACATTTCTTAGTTAAATTGGCCTGAAATTATTCTTTGACTGTTCTTGGGATTGGATGTCAAGGTTATGTTCGTCTCATAAATACTTTGGTATAATTTGTGAAATGTTGGAGTTATTTGTTCTCTTAATGAATTTAAAAGGATTTTTCTTTGCTTCTTTTGGGTGTGTGAGTGTACCAACATTTCAGGACAAGTTTAAGTAAATTTCTTTGTTTGAGTTATTTGGACTACCATGGTCATATCAATTTAGAATGCCAGCCTACTTTGGGCATGATTTTTACTATGAGTTCAGAAGATAATTGCTCCTATACCCTTAGTTTCAAGCTTTTAAAAAATCAGTTTTTGTGCTATTACCTGGGATGGTATGTATTTAATTTTTATTCTTCATTAAATTTAGGAGCCTCAGATATAGGAGTCCTAGATTATCAAATTAAGTTTTCCAGTTTGGATGTGCCTTAGACTGTGTCTTCTGTTCTCTGAGCCCTGCTTGACAACAAAATCTAATAGTCATGACAATCTCGCTTGGAATTGCCTGCTGTTGAAAGCTTGCTTTAGTCTTCTGCTTATCTTTCTGGATTCTCTCCTTCACTCAACCACAAACATGTTTTTGCTCATTCTATCACATATTTAGGGAGATTTTCAAAAATATCTAAATATTTTAAATATTTAAATATTGAAAAATATTTAGCATTTTTAGTTATGCAGGAAGCTCATCCATGTTGTCAGAAACAATTGTCTCTAAAGAGGACTTTAAATATTAAAAAGTTCTTTAAAATGTTAAACATCATCAGGCATTTTCTTGTGGAACTTAAAAATGATGATGATTAAATGCTTTATTTAAAACTCACTTATTATTATATATTAAGTATAATCATAAAGTCTTCTGTGAGAATTTACCATAGATCTAATTTTGTTAACATGATCATTTCATAACAATTAAGCGACCATCTATTTTAGCTGACTTTTCAGGATATTCATGAATTATTTGTGAAGACTTTATTGTAAATATAAACATTTTTATGCCCTTCACTTGAAAGGATTCAATTCAGATTTCATGGGGGAAGAATATTCATATGTACTCAAATTAGCCATTGTAATTTTCAAGGGAAAGACACTGCTTGAATGAAGCAGTGTGCGAGTTACCTGCACTGACTAGTACTGCCTTTAGGCGTATTTAATTACTGTTTAACCTGCAGAAAGAGCTAAAATTCTGTATTCCCTAAGCCTTCCAGTGAGGTAGATCAAGAATGTGTTTCTGCATCTTTGATATTTAATGCATTCTATTTTATTGATTTTGAAAAAAATAAAGAAGCAACTCACCATCATTCAATCTCTTCAATTTAACAAAATTAGTAAGATTTTTCTTTTTCCTTTTTTTAAAATTTAAAATAAAAAGAATTTTTAAAATTTCTTCTGACATAATTTTTCAAACTTCTACTAATACAACTTTAACTTCAATTGACATTTACACACACTCAAAATTTCCTGTATTACCTTGCAGTTTTGGGGCTGCAAAAGAGATCTTATTCTTTAATTTGTACTATTGTACCTCTGAATATCCTTTTAGAGATTATAGCCCCCAAACTTTTCATATTAGAGGCACTACAGTGCGATTCTGAAGTATTAAATAATCCTAGTGATTATGCTTAACCTGACTTGGAGCAGATGGTGTAAATACGTGAAGTTGGTGGTAGTGGTTTGTGAGAATGAATGGAAATGAATTAGAAAGGTCACTCACTGCCCTACAGTGTGTCATCCACTGATTTATTATGATTTCCTAAAAATTAATAATTTATTTTAATTAAGCATTGTTATCTCTATGACCCTTTTTTTAAAAAACACAAATAGTCTATGCTGGGTAAATATTGAGTCATTAACATAAAAATAATTAATGAGAAGAATCAAGCCCATTTCATAAATATACTAGGAACACAGAAAATAAGAAGGCGGAGAAAGCAGCTCTGATGATAACCCTATCTTACTTCACACTTTGCTTTTGGGCAGTCTGGGCATCCCAGTGACTCTTTTGTCCTTTGAATTTCTGATTTCCTTATATTGGTGCCTCTGCATTATACTTAGTCATTCCAGGTCAGTTAGCCTTGAGCTGGAGTGTGGAGTGTGGTTATAGAGATTTTTCTTCTCTAAAGAAATTCTTCTGACCTTACTTTAGTTCTTCTTCAGCATGATAGCTATTTCCTTCAACTCCATTCCTTCTCGTAACTTCACTTTGAGTCATTAGTGAGCATGTAAACGAGTAGTGAGCATTTGAGTGAGGCTGTCACTTGATAGCCTTATCAACTTCCATAGATTGAGAATTTTTTCAACTGCTTCTTTAGTAAGGTTTTCTGTATGAGTGTTCACTACTTAAAGAAAACTTGCTCTGAATGGAACGATCATATTTATTGACATGGGATTGAATGAAATCTTAATAAATTTAAGCTATGTGAACTTTTGCTTCTGCACAGGATGGAGTGACAGGGACCAGATTTATCATTGTGTCTGAAGTAACCAAAAAACTGGACAAAATATATGAAGCAATTTTTTTTCCGAGACATTGTGCATTGGACAACAAAGGAGTGTGGTCTTTGGGAGATATGAAATAAATGAGATGAGCTCTATGATTGCCTCAGTTTACTATTTATAGAACAGAGTTGGAGAATCCAGATAAATACCAGAAGTCTCCCTGAGTTGAGAAGATGGAGCTGGGAATCCAGAAAACCCAAGGCAGCTAGAGTTTGCAGGGCAAAATTTCAGAGACAAGAGAGCTGCACAGAGAAATAATTCAGGGGGTCTATAGAGGCTGCCTATATTTTGTTCAGCAGAGATCTGACCCAAATATATAGCTGACTAATGATTACGTGTGCATGTGAAAAGACTACTGAAGTCTCAGGAAATAACTTTTCATAAGGATAAAAGGGACAAATCCTTGGCACTCATACAGAGCAGGTAATATTCTCACCAAACAGAGTGGAAAAACCTCATAATTTATTGGACATCAGGTAGAATACTGAGAAGAGTTTTTCCACAGTATTGGGAAAAACTTAGCTCTAGACTAAACACTGCTCTGGTCCTTCCTAACAAAGCTTGAAAAAAAAAAATAAAGAACAGCAAGTATCCAAGTAACTGCTTCCCATAACAAAAGTCAAGAGTATGTATAGGAATATAAACATATCTAGCAACTAACGAGTTAAAATTCAACCACTATTACATCTGGCATCAAATCAGTATTACAGCATTGTTTTAAGAGGCAAAAATACTAGAAACAGTGGGGCTGCCTGTTTTAGGAAAATGGTGACCAAAATATATCTTTAGTAGAGAATGTAACAAAAACATTAATGAGAATTTGTTAACCATATATCTGTTGATCTAGAAAGAGAGTTATAGTATAATAGATAAAAAAAAAACAAGTCTCCCAAAAAACTCACAAATAAAAAGTGTGCATTTGTTTATATATTATTTACATATAAGAGATAGAGAAGTTAATAGAAAAAGACATGAAGGATACATATCAGGCTGTTAGTATTCGTTACCTGCGGAAATGGAATTGGAATAGTGGGTGGTGATTATATGATTTTTTCTTTCATATAATTGAATTGTTTTACTTGTAAAATTAGCATAGTTACTTTGTAATTTTTAAAAACTTAAAATATTTAAGAGAAGATGATAAAGACAAAGAATATACAGGGATATTAAAGATTTTTGTAATATAAAATAACAACATAGGGATATTAATTTAACTATATGCTTTTATTAAAACTGTAAAAATGATATATGCATGTGTATTAGGCCCAATAAGAACTTCAGGGTTTTTTTTTAAAGACTGATAGATAGATATATATACTTTCCTTCTTTTTGTTTATATCTGAAATGTGAGCAATAATAAGGATAGTTCTAATATGAAAAATATAAAATATAGATGGATATGGAGAAAATGTAGATGAGAAAATGTGAAAATCAAAGATGTTACATAGTTCAGCATATGAATCTTTTTTTTTTTCAATTTCCCCAAACTTTTGTAATGTTGTACTGTCTTTATAATGAAAAGAAGCTCAAAATCCACTGGGCTTGCAAAGAACCACAAAAATATGATTAACCATGATCAGAAAAATCATTAAATAAAATAAATATCTTAGAAATGAGGCAAATGATAGAACTAGTAGACAGACATTAATTATTATGAAAAAATGGTATCATGTATTCAAGAAGTTAGAAAAAAAGTTAGCATGTTATATAGAGACATAAAAATATGAAAAGACCCAAATCCAGGTTCCAGAAATAAAATATCCAATGTCTGAGATTAAAAATACACTGGATGCTATTACCAACAGATTATGCATTGCAAAAGTAACAACTGGTAAACTTGAACATAATACAAGAAACTATGCAAAATGCAATACAAAGAGAATAAAGACTTTAAAAGCATAAACAGAGCATCAGTGAGCAGTGGGACAACATCAAGTGGCTTAATATCAAGTAATTGGAGTTCCTGAAGGAGAAAAGATGAGGGTGGAGAGTGGTGGGGCAGAACAAAGCCTAGAAAACTGAAGAAATTATGGTTGAAAATTTCTAAATCTGATGAAAACAATAATCTGTAGACACCATAATCTCAACAAACTTCAAGTATAAGAAACATAAAGAAAACTGCACTATGTCACATCATAATCATATTTCTTAAATCCAGTGATAAAGAGAAAATATTAAAGAAGAGGAGCATGCAAAGAATTGTATATGGAGGAGCAAAGGTAAGCATAACAGCAGAATTTTCATTGTAAGCAACACAAACTAGTAGACAGAACAACATCTTCAAGGAACTGAAAAAAAAATATTGCCAACTTAGAATTCCTTACTCAGCAAAAATATCTTTCAAAAATGGAGTGAAATACTTTTTCAGACACACAAAGGCTGAAAGAATTAATGCTATTTAACTTACTCTACAAGAAATATTTAAAGAAGCCCTTCAAGTAGAAGGCAAAGGACAACTAATGAAACTGAATCTACTCATGGGAAATGGTAACTACATTTGTAAACAAGACTTTTTTTGTTGTTTAATTCTCTTTCATTGTTTAAAACTTTCTTTCTGCCCTGTCTTATATGTCTCATTTCACAAAGGATTTGGTGTAATAAATTCTCTCTATTTATTATGACTCTCCATACTCCTATTTAGTTATTACCTGCATACTTACCTTGTCATCTTCCCTTCTCTGTTGTCTTCCTGTTTACTGGCATGCTCTGTTTGCCTTCCCTCCCTCCTTGGACTTAAATACACACACACTTTTATAGAGGTGAGATTTTGGTTAAACCTAGCATCAAATACAACATTGAAGGAGACATAGAATAATTAAGAGTGATAACTACTGGAAATATTTAGGATTAGGGGCTGAAGTAAAGAGGGAGTACCTGTGTGTTAAAAACCAAAATTAGGATTCCTAATCTGTTTTCTAAAAGCATCATCAATTGCGTTCCTGACTCATTCCCCAGACTCTTACCTATGAGAGACTCCACAAATGTCCTGTTAGACAGATACCCTTGTTATATTTTAGGAATGATTCTACTTGGGTTTTTAAAGAATAATAATGCCATAGTGCATTTCCAAGATAGGAGCAGTTTTCTAAATTTATAGTTTAGGAGTCAGCAAACCGCTGACTTGTTTTTGCAAGTAAAAATTTTATAAAAAGAGTTTTATTGAAACACAACTATGCCCATTCTTTTATGCATAATCTATGGCTGCTTTCAGGCTACAATAGCAGAATTGAGTAGGTGCAAGCATTAGAATTAGTATGGACCTCTTGCAAGCCTAAATTATTTACTTTCTGACCACTTAAGAAAATGTTTGCTGACCCTTATAGTTAATTAAAAGTAATAATAGCAGATATAGCCCTTACTATGTGCCAAGTTGTTTTAAGATATTAAACAAAGCTATTAATTTTAATACTCATAAAAGCCATATGAAGTAGATACTATTAAATACCAATTGAACTGAAAAAACTGAGAGTGGTTAAGTAATTTGTCCTAAGTCACAAACCTAGTAAGTGGTAAGGCCAGGATTTAAACAAAGGTGGCTTAACTCCAAAGTTGGGCTTTTAACAGATGTCTCATACTGCTGCTCCAATTGGAGAAATAAAGAAAATGCAGACTTAAAAAAAGAATATCTGACACAGAATACATGGTGAATTTGTGGTGAAGAGTCAATCAATGTAGGTGAAATGCAGGGACTTATTTAAATTTTAAGAAAGAAGGTAAGATATAGTTAATTAGTTTTAGATTAATTATCGGAGTTTCTTCGGGCTTATCTGTGAAAGAATGATTGTGTGACTAGCTCATTAAAAAAAATAATTAATTTTATTCACCCTTAGTAAATTAGCTCTTTGAACTAGGCCCATAACTCAGCCTAGTAATTTTACAGGATAGCAGACTTAGGTTCTTTTCAGCTTCTCTTTTTCTCTATTTTGCCTTATTTTGGTTTTAGTATTATGTCTGTGGAACTGTTCCATGGAGGAATCAAAAGCATTTCCAAAATTTTAGTTTCACAACTTTGAGTTTTCTTTAAACCTGTTTTATATTTTCTGCATCACTGTAATAAAGAAATCAGTAAGCATTTATTTCAGTAATTGTTTGCAACTAAAACATGTGAAACAAAACAGGCTCAAGAGATTCTGACAGCTTGCTTATTTTTCTTGAAACTATTTGAGTTTGGATTTTTGACACAGTGGTCTCAAAAATGTTTAAAGATTATAAACATACGATTTGGTAACTGTTTCTTCTAATGGAGATTATACTTGTGACCAGCATTTAGCATGAACTAATATTTAAGAATATGTCCGAGTTATGTTTTTATTAAAAGACCACCATGCCACAGCTTTATTCATGTTTGAATTCAAGCCACAATGTTCTTTCACTTTTAGGGCCATAGTAGATCTTTCTTTCAATATGGGAAGCATGTATTTTGTTCATCATGAGATGTTAAAACAATTCCTCTTTACTGTACCTGAATAGCCACATCAGTAGTAAAACTGTGTGTGTTTTCTTTTACTAGGCACCTGTGGAATATGCGAGCAAGTAAAGAGTACCTTGGAGAGAGTATCTTCTCTTGAAAAGAGGTTTCAGTATGGTCAGGAGTAACTGAATAAGTCTATAGATGATTATAATAAAAATGCAGAATAAGGTCAGTTTCACACAAGACACTTTATAAACTTGTTACAAGTTAAACAGCATTACAATTTTGAAACACCTGTTCAGAACTATATAAGTGATATGAAATATAATAAATTTTGACAACAAATGACAGTTGTTACAGGACTTTAAAAGAGAGAGAGATTTTTACTAGTTCACCTTCCAAATGCTTTACAATTAAGTATGAACTAGGTTTTAGATAGGAAGATTAGATTATAAAGAATATTAAATATTTGTATAGCACTTGAATTCAAGGTGATCATTTCATAAGGTATATAAATGTCTAATCACTGTTGTACACCTGAAACTAATATATTCTATGTCAACTGTAATTGAAAAATAAATTAATTTAAAAAATTAAAAAATGAGACTAAGAGGAATTAAATACTATATGTGCACACAACTGGTAAGCTGTGAAGGTTTTTATGCCCACGTTTTCCAGTTCTGAATCCTCTATGTTTTATATTGTACCACCTCTTAAAAAGCAGAGTGGAAAACCTAATGTACACTCAGTAGGCCTGCAACTCAGGTAAAGGAGGCTAGAAATTAGTCAGAGAGGTTTTAGATTTTGAAGCTCCTTAAATGCCTGAGAATAGAGGTGGCAGCAGGGCATGAGAAAATGAGGAGACCATTGCATCAATACAGGCCAGACATGGTTGTGGCACAGACTAGGGTATTAGAAATGGGGTGATGGAAGTGTTTAGATTCTAGATACGTTTGGAAGATAGAACTGACTGTTTATGCTGACAAATGGAATATGAGGTTTTGAGACAGACAGAGCACGAGTGAGAACAGGAGCAGAATGTCTCCAAAGTTTAAAACTTGAGCAACTGCAAGAATAAAGTTATGGTTTAAAGAGATGTGGAACACTGAGACACAAGCAGATCAGTCGAGTTTTAGAAGTGTGGAGTCAAGATGCCAATTTTACATCCAAATGGTGATGTCCAACTGGAAGCTGGAGACGTGATTTGAGTTGCACAGAGTGTCTCAGTTAGAGACAGGAATTTAGAAGTCATCAGAATGCAGATGCGATTTCTAGTGGTGAGATTGGGTGACATCCCCAGGGGAATGGTGATAGATAAAGAAGAGGTCTAAGAATTTACTTCTGAGATAGTCTAGCATTGTTAATTCTTAAAGATTAGCATGAACCAGTAAGGAGCTTGTTACTCAGGCAGTCGCTTTAGAATAAGCTGAAAGGCAGCTGCTGAGTGTGAGAAAAGCTGTAAGAGCATGTCAGAGTGTAACTTAAAAGCAACTTAGAGAGATTTTTTTTCTAGACCATGCTATGGACCTAATGCTATGTTAGGTAAGAAAAATGAATCATAAAACACTGTAGTGATTAAACATTATTATTTATCAAATGAAGCGATGTATATTTAGCTTTCCCAGTAACAGAATGAGAAATAAGTAGTAGAAAGTCATTTTCCTTATTTATAACATGAGGAAACAAAGACTGGAGAAGGTAAGTGAGTTGCTTATGATATTACAATGAATGGTAATTCGCACTTATTTTATTATAAATGTCAAATTAATTTTCAATACCTGCTATAGTCCCTTCTGGCAAAGATACTGCTAAATTTCTAGAGTGATATGTTTTATAAGCAGGAACCAGTTAGAGACCAGATCAAAGTAGAGAAAAGTAATTGATGTTAAGGAAAATACCAGAAGAACATTTAGAACACAAACTGTGACATACTCAGGAGGAATCATGGTATACTGAAAAAAAGCACTAGACTGAGAATCAGGAAATTTAGATACCAGTCCTGGCTGTTTAACTTTCTGAAAGCCTCAAAATTAATTTCTCAGGGCTTAGTGCATTGCTGAAGATAAGTTTCGTATAGGAAAAGATATGTAAGCACATTAAAACGGTCTGAGGAACAGATTGAGTTTGCAGGAGCAACAAAGGGAGACCTTTACTTCTTTCATATTCTTTGTTTTGTTTTTAATGAACAAGTGTTATTTCCTTTAGTTTCATCCAAAAATAGAAGTGACTGAAAACTGTAAGACAAAATTTATTTAAGTAATTTCTACACATTGGAGAAAGATGTAGTTCATATTCATTTGATCTCTAAGTCTTAATTTCTTCTATAAAATTAGGGAGTTTGGTAAGAGTCCCTGAAAGCAGTTTTTACTCTAGCATATTGTCATCCTATGGAGAGCCATAAATTTCAAGATATGGACCACTTTCCTCACTATTATACAAAAGGAGATCTTTGATCCTATTGTATCCAAGAAAATCAAGTAACTGAAATGCCCTGGTACATTGTAATGCTGATATTGTAATTTGGATCAGCCTTAAGTAATTGAGTAAAATAATACCTTATTTCACATAAACATACAAAACACTTGAACTAATTCCTGTTATTATCCCCCATCATCCAATTTTACATAGAAGGACATTGGAGCTTATCAAGATTTAGGAACGTGCTCATGATCACACAGTGGCTAAGTGATGAAACCTAAGCCTGAGTCCGCTGAAATCTTAATCACTAAATATATCTGCTCTTTCAGTCTTTTGGGGGTATACCCCTTCTCTGATGTGAGGAAGTAACTATTTCAGTTTACAAAGTGAGAAAAATCAGGAGTTTGATTTTTGTCAAGTGCCTCATTTCTGAACCCCGTTTCTTTTCAAGTTAACTTTTCAACATAACTAAGTTAACGACTCATATTTTCCTGTGCCTCACATGATATGCCCAACCCTCCTAGTCTTCCATCATAAAATGCATTCCCCACATTTTAATGTTTCTGAAACATAATGTCTTACATTTTATGAGTCTGTGGAATGTGACAGTATTTATTTTCTTAAAAATTATATTGTTTCCAGAAAGTAAGACGATGGACTTCCTGTTGGCTGCACTGTTGTTGTCTTTAACAGCGTCCATTCGATTTTCTGATTGTCTTCCTTGTCCGAACATAGTGTCTTCAGATCTTCGGCTTGAGTCTCTGACTTCCGTTTCTCTCTCATCAGCCATGGAGCCCTCCGAGGTCTGACCCATTCCTTTGCTGCTTCCTGATGCTCATTCCGAAACTCGATTCGCTTTGTCTGCTCTTCTGGTTTTCTACTCAGTTTCTATGACCCTTGTGAATAGCTCTCAAAACTGTCAGAGTATCAGAATCCTCTAGAGAAAAAAATGTAAATTTCAGATTCTGCAGCATAGATCAGAAGTGCAAAAGCAGTTGCTTGCATTGGGACCTGGAATTTTATATCAAAAAGAGTGCTTTCATGTAGAGCCAGATGGGGCCTCTGCCCATGTGATATCTTTACCTGAAGCAGGTGCCCACGTAGGTTTTCTCTTGGTTCAGTGATCTGATTTCTTCACCAGCTATTGGGAATTAGGGAATTAGATACCATTCTGTCATGGCACCCCTTTAGTATCGAGAATTTTAATAAGAGAGCATTCTAATCTCCAGAAAAATGTGTATGTTTATACTTATAATTGTGTAAGCACATTATAGTAAATTACATTTAGAATTATATTCTTCACAGAAATTCTCTTTTTACCATATAACAATAATAATAAAAAACTTTTTCAGATTGAGTTTTTTTTTCTTTTTAAATTGAATATAAAACACTTTATGCATTGGAGTTTCAAGCAAATATTTTTTAAAAATCTCATCATCATACCACATGACAGTGAAGTAATTACATGTTTATTCCAAACAGGTTTTGAAATAAGAGATTTCAGCCAATTTCCCGATGGATATTTTTTGTATTTGAATAACAAGTCCAGATCATTGATTTTTTTAATTCCTTTTAGTATTTGAGTTTGTTATGATTAAAATGAGAATAAAGTTATTTATGATAATTAATTTAGAGAATATTTAAGAAATGTCTACTAAATGCTAAGAATTTTATTAGGAACTAGAGAGAAACTCAGTTTATGTCTTCGTTTTGCTGACCATTGTCTATTTTTATTGTGGGAAAAAGAGGCTTTTCAGAGCCTAGTGTTCTCGTTCGGCACCTCAGTCATGTTTTTTTTTTTTTCTCTGTGAGACAGCACACGCAGATTACTTTTTGAACTATGGCTTAATTACAAAGAACTGCTTAAAGCAAATAAAATGATATATAATTCATTCAGGGCAAAGCTGATCCTGTTTAGGTATGAAAGTCAAGTTGAAAATATGTTAATACTGTGTTCCAAAACAGAATCCCGTGCTATTGAGCCTTCCCTCCTGCATCTCACCTTTAATTTGCAGTTGTGCAAAATAACAGCTGTTTCATCATAACCATATAAAATCAGGTACTGTGTGAAAGGCTTATGTTGTAGTTTATAATTATTTACAGCATGCACTGGGGAAGTTCCAAAACTATAAGAAGTCAATGTAGCAAAACTATAACAAGTCAATGTAGCAAAACTATAATCCTTTCATTCTTCATCTTCTTTAGTTGCTTATTGTACCAACAAGAAATGTTTAAACTCCTTTTAGAAGTGTTTATTTTTTTATATTCATTACCCTTATTAGAAAGTATTTTCTATTTCACTTTCATGTTTTACCATGTGTAAGACATTAGTAGGGTTGGTTTTTTCCTTTGGACCCCAGAGAACAGGCTCTACTAAAAATGTTATATTTATGAAGATTTGGAGAAGTCTTGAACATACTCATGTTTTTTTTCCTGGATTTTCTTTCTAAATGAACATTTCCAATTTTTGGATCCTATGCAGTGCAGTTCGTACTGGTATCTAAACCCGCAGAGTACTCTGAATTCAGGAAAGTTAGCTGAAGGTTTGATGCTCAAGTCAGTTCAGTCTTATCTGAGAGAGAGACTGAGCAATCCTCCATTGAAACAGAGGGGTACTCTGGGATAACAAGCGCGACAATGACAGTGTCCTTGTGAAGAACATGAAAGGTCTGAGATTCTTGCAGACCATTCTTGCAGGCTCTTCATCGACTATTGGGTTAGCCTGCCTCAGTTTCACAGATGCTGGCAGAAGCTTTTGTTTCAAACAAAAGACTTTTATTACACTTAGCATGACAAACAGTCTGAACTTGAGGTTTGTGCGAGTTCTTGCACCCTGGTCCCTTGGGGGGTGCCCTGGAGTGAGCCAGGTGGTTGGTGCTAATGTAGATGATTCATGTCGCAACTGGGGATCCTGAGTTTCGGGAACTCTTTTATGATGAACTGTAAGGAAACCTGTCCAAACTTCGCCCCAAAGAGAGATGTTATATTGCTCAGCAAACAAATCTGCTTACTGCCCTATCTGCCTAGGCTATTCTCTGTTCTCTATACAAAAATCTTTGAAAAGACCATCTAGAAAAGAGGACATCAGTACTTTCACTCACGAGATGCACTCCCAAGAGACCCTTGGAGAATTGTCTTCCAATAATCCTGAGCAATGAATATATTCATGGTTTAAACTATTTCTACCAGAATTTTTTAACAAGTCTACTCATTCTGGTTTACTTGAGTTTACCATGGATCATATCTTTTTATATTGTCTTTATCATAGGCAATACTGATGATTCATAGTCCACCTCAGACATAAATAACTAGAAGTACAGACAAGTGGAAGAGAGCTCATCATAGATCAGGTCCCATTTCTAACTAAATGGCAAGTGATATTGGCCTTTTTGAGGTTCAGGGAAACATGTTAAGTAATAATAGCCCAAACTTGAATTTCCTTTTAAAGAAGATGGTCTGAGAAAGAAAAAAAAAAGGAGAGAAGAAAAAGCATCAGAGAAATAAGGTCCAGCTCTTTGGGCAGGACTATATAACTACTGAGAACAGGATTAAGTCTCTTTCTACAGTTTGAGTTAAGTCTCAAGATTAAAGGATTAAAATGATGGAGTGATCTGATGAACTACAGGTTTGTATCTATCTTTGCCAGGTACGTAATTGCTTGCAGGAAGATCGTGCCTTTGAAGTGAATTTTGTGTTAATTGTTCATGTTACTGAGTTTATTAGTGCTGAGGATTATTTATTTACTCAGATTTACCAACTAGAAAACTGAGGTCTAGGAAGTCTGGGAGACTTGCCTAAAGTCACACAAGATGGAGCAGAGCTAACATCTCACATGCCTTTACTCAAAAGGTGCACATTATGTTAGGGTCAAAATGAGAGAATAAGAGAGAGAGTCAGTGAGAATAAGGGGGAGGGAGAGGGGAAGAGAGAGAGATAGAGAGAGGCACTGATCTCAGCAGCAATTGTAATCTACATACAGAAAACTTCACTTGTCACTGTAAATACCTATCCACATTAGTATTGTATTTGGGAACTTGCCAAAATGAATGAAGTTGCATTTTGGTTTATGACTAGTCCTTAGCCTTAGTGTAGAAATATATTAATTGCCATTCAAAATCACTTTAAAAAAATGAATATCTGAGATGCAAATACAGGATTGCCTTAAGCATAATAAACAAACAAACCAATTATAATTTACCAGTGAAACTTTCAAGCATTGAGAAATTGGCCTTATATCATGTTTGGTGAAAGGCAGAGGATGTCAGAGTAATTTAACTACCTTCACCTGTGGTCAGAGGCTGTGGCTGTATTGAGCTGAAAGGGGAGTTAGTGATTATCTGTTGGGATGATTTTCTCCCCTTTGATAGTTCCAAGCTCTTGGAACCCTGAGGCAGTGCAGAGTGATTCACTGAAGGTGAGGATCTTCACTTCAGCTGATTTCTAATCAAAGCCAGTCCTCCTCCTCCTCCTCCTCCTTCTTCTTCTTCTTCTTCTTCTTCTTCTTCTTCTTCTTCTTCTTCTTCTTCTTCTTCTTCTTCTTCTTCTTCTTCTTCTTCTTCTTTCTTCTTCTTCCTCTTCCTCTTCCTCTTCCTCTTCCTCCTCCTCCTCCTCCTCCTCCTCCTCCTCCTCCTCCTTCTTCTTCTTCTTCTTCTTTTTTTTTATCACATCTTGGCTTTTGTTACTTAGAAAACAAACTTGAAAATTTATCAACACAATATTTTATATCTTAGTAGAAATTTGGGTACACGCACTTATCAAAGCTAAATGAATATATACACTTAAGATTTATGTGTTTTATTATATTTGCATTTTATATGAAAAAGTAAACAGTTCTTGAATGCAGTTGTACCATGCTAAAATATTTAGGGGAAGGTGTTCTGATGTCTGTGATTTACTTGGAAATGCACTCAAAGTAAGGTGGATTGATGAATGGACACAGAATGAAGCAAGGATAGTAATGTGTTAATGGCAGACCGTAGATGGAGTGTATATAGGTGTTCACTGTATGATTCTTTCAACTTTACTATATATGTGAAAATTTTCTTAATTATTTTGAGGAAAACTCACCAAAATAGTTCACCCCTCTCATTTTTAAAAAGGTAGGAAGTGAGGTTGAGGGAGAATAAGATTAAGTCAATGGCAGGGCAAGAACTAGAACCAAAAAATCTTCAAAAAACTGTTTCTGCTTCTTGTCTTTACATTCAAATTTGAGCATTTACCTGAAGATTTCTTTACATAAATATTAGAAAAATCATGAGTATTAGCAAAGATGAGAAAAAGGCATTCTACAGAATTATTGAAATGCCTATTTTCAGGGAGATATCTTCCCCCCTTCTTTTTTCTTTATTTTTCATTCTGATAGCATTGAGGCAATGTGCTTCTGACAGTTTAATGCATTAGAACTGGTTGTGAACTTATATATTTTATAGCATTTCTGAGCCAGCTTTCTGATTTCCATTTACATATAAATAAATACATATGGTATTTATTGATCAATATATTGCTTTGGAAGTATATAAATGAAGGTAAAATTTTTTAAAAGAAATGTCCCATGAACTTTACATAGATTCTCCTGATGTCTTTTCTGGGAAGAAAAATTAGCTTTGCTTCCGCTGTTTGGTATAAATCTTAATGAAGGACTATTTAGAAATGAGTTTTTTGCTCTTATATTCTTCTAGAACATTTAGAGGGTAAGAATTTCTGGAGTCAAGACTACCTTAGTTTTTCATTTTGGTTGTGCTATTTCTATGTGTGAAAATGTGGGGAAGTTACTCAAATTCTCTGAGCCTTACTCCTTGGAAAATGGGGATAATAGTACCCTACAGAGATAATATTTAATAAAATGAGTTATTACAACTTTTATTAGTGGGTAACCTTAAAGTTTCCTAGTGAGTGACCTATATATAACATATATATATTTTGTTTGTTTGTTTTATTTATTTTACTTTTTATGTATAACTGATATTTACTTTCACAAGGGACTGTGCTTTTGGGTATTTATAGGATTTACATCTTGTCTTGTCAATAAAGCATGAACACTGTAATTCTTACAATTGACTGCACAAAAACATGAGTCATTTATAAACACATTTCAGTTAAGATTGGGTTTATGTATTCCCTAACTATTGTCCTTTAAAAGACTCTTTTGCTGTCTCAGATTTTAGTGTTGATTACTGTTTTTAAGTTTCCTCTCTAGAATTCCAAAATGTGAGAATTGTAGCATTGTCAATTGTACAACTCAAGAATAAGAAATGTACAATTCTAAAAAGCGAGAAATTCAAATTTTGGTCATTCCTGTAAAATTGCAATGCAAAGAAGCTACATTTTCTCGTATTAAATGGATCAAGAGATTGGTGTTAATTGCAGCACAGTTTCAGACTAATAAAAATGTTAGCAGCAAAGTTATTGGATGAAAATATATTTTATCTACCCCAGCATACACATATAAATAGTAGTTATCACTCGGAGAAAAAATTTTCAAGGTTATATTTACTATAGTTTAGTAGTTATGAATGCTTTCTTTTCTATCATTTGAAATTATTTTTTAAAATAATGTGATATTATTTAAAAATGATGAAATGAGGTTATAGCACAGAATCATCAAATTTGGAGGGCTGGGAAGAAGCTTTGAGATCATCTGGAATTCTAGATTTCTGTTTTCCAATCCTTATTTTAGGGAATTAATAAAGTACTAATGTTTAGTTGTATTCCAAATGTATGAAGTAAGAATCTCTGTGAATGAGGCCTGAGTGGTCCTAGTTTTCAAAATCGTCCAACCTTTCATAATATCAGTGTCAGAATCATCCACTTGTTTTTATTTTTTTCCTCTTTCTGGCCAACATTTAGAAAGGAAACAGAGAACTATTGTAGATCTTGGTCAGGTCATAGAACTATTTACCTTCAGATTTGAAATAGAATCTTGGTCTTCTCTTAAACCAGTGGTTTTCCACTCTCCCATATTGCTTTTCTTTGGTTAATACACATTGTGTTTTTTTTCTAATGATTTTATGTGGTTCCAGAAACCCTTGCTGTAGACTGCTCATATGTAGAAAGGTCTTGTTTTGGTGAAAGAGCCTCAGGGATATCATACATTTCTATTTCCTGAAGCACTGGGGAGTGAGTGAAAATGTGGGCATGGCCCCCAGAACTCTGAAGTGGACCAGCTGAGCTGCTCCATAAATAGAGAAAGTATAGTGGCACTTCTAGTTGGTTACTTTGTTTTATGGAATATATATGTATTAGACTCGTTTTAGTTATGGGACATCAATTAAGTTTATTTTAAAGATGGTAAATCAACCAAAAATAAATATGTTCTGTAATTAAAGCTCATTTAAAATAATTTTACCCATTTTATGATCTTAATTCTTATGATTTTGTTCTTATTTATAGACAACAATATAATTTGTATACTAAATACCATTAATTGGCTTTCTGCATGTTTCAGAATTTTTAAAAATATGGAGTTATAATATTATCATGCCCTTAAAGCTAATTTCCAAATGAATGGCAATATGGAAACATGTGTTTATAACTCTTTTAGGATATATTCTTTGGATAAAAGCACTTTATTCTAGGTTTTCATCACCATTTCTTGCTGTGGTGGGATAATGTTAAAGTCTCAGATGGCATGTGGCCAAACATGGATGCAGTGTTAGTGCCTCTTGAAGGCCTTGTTTAAAACACTCACTCTGGGATACTACTGTGCTTCTTTACTTCCAGACTGACCACTGCTCTAAGCAGTGTTGGGGCAATGCCTGGGCTGCCCGAGCCCTTGACGTTCAAGAAGCAGCACCTGGACTTCTCATGATGGGAGGTCAGAGTCAATGTAAGTGACTTCCTAATTTTGGGGGCTAAATCCCTTCAGTGGTTCAGATCTGTATGAAGTTATGAAGTCAGCCATATAAATGATTCTTTCCAGTGTGTGTGTTATGTCATCATCATACCCCAACATAAAGCCACTGACCTAACATAAAACTTTAGAAATATTTCCCAAATAATAAATCCTGCTTCTGTAGAATTACCTCTAGATATTTTCAATTCCGTGAAAATATTACTTTGATGAAATTGGAGTTACTTTGAAACTGTGTCCATCATAATTCAGAGAAAACTTATAAAGGCTGATTTGAAAACTTGGACCTTAAAGCTGAGCATAAATGGACTCATAAATGCATAAATGGACAAATCCACAAAATTTATATCTTTGAGAATGGTTTCCATTTTGATATATTTGTGCATTGTTGTTGAGCATCGTTGCTCAGTACAGATTTATTTCTTTTCAGTGATGTTACTTCTTGAATTTTCAACATGTAGGAATTCCCACGAAGTATCAGAAAATACTTGACATGTATACAAATGTGTAGTAGAAATAGTAGAAATAATGTTCATTTGCAATAAATTACAGGAGACTAGGGCAGAATAATGAAGTTATAATATGATGCTTGTATGAAGATGGAATTTTCATTATGAGCAGAGATAAGAGGAAAAAATAATGAAAGAATAGAAAGTATTAGAATACAGTCAAGTTTTACTTTCATCAAGTCCTGAGGATCTAAATCTCTTTTTGAAAAGTTTTTCATGCACTTTATAAGTTATAAGGTAATGACATTTAAAGATCATGAGAAGATAATTTCTCTTGTACAGTTGAATTCTAGAACTTATGTAAAATTATCATACTTCATTATGTAGAAGAAGAAACTAAGTTCTACAGTAATTAAAGATTCAAATTAGTTTCTATTTTCATACTTAATGACTTGGATCTAACTAATATATTTAAACTGATATTATACACAATGATGTTTTACATATCACTACTTTCTTTAACTGAATTCATTCTTTAAAGTATTAAAATAGTGAATACTGGAAAAAGCATGGTACATAGAGCAGAAAGCCTTGGGTGTATTTTAAGTCCCCGTTCCCTGTTTTACTAGAGTGTCATTTAAGTTCTCTGAGCATCAGATCTCATTACCTTGTCCTGCCTACTCTCCTAGGTGGTGAAGACTGAATGAGATTACATATGTGAAAGTATTTTGTTCACTATAACACGCTGTAGAAAATTTGTTAATCTTTTGAGTGCAACACTTGAAACAAAACATTTTAAAATAATCTGGGTATTTTACCTAGAAACTTTAAAGAAGATTGTCTTATTTATATAACTTTTTTTTTTAAGAGCAGAAAACAAAGTAATTAATATATAGCCGGCTGAAGTACATAGAATAACCACATCAAAATGTTTACGAAAAGCAGCTTTAGTTACCATGGCATATCCTGGATTCAGACTGTCTTCATTAGCCCTCTTTCCTTTCCTCTGCCCTTTCTGTAATTTCTCCCACTTCTATCTCTCCCTTTCTTCATTCTGTCCCTCCCCTTCACCTACTTCCCAAGACTGTAGGACTTTCATGCCTGTTTCCTGATCTTAAGTTTTATACCCTATGGACCCTCTTCTTTCTTGGTGTTATATCACTTAGATATTCTGGCAGGTTTTGTATGAATTTTTTTTGACATCTTTCCCTTGATGTTTTGTGGTAAGATAAGGTGAAGCTCTAAGCTGCTGGACCAGAAAAAAGAGAGCAGTCTTTGGTGCCCAGTGAGTAATAAAACCACAGGTAGTGTTGACAGGTGTGTCTAGCCTCACTTCAGCTGAGACTGTTCCTTGATTTGAAACTTTTTAGCTATATCTGTCATTACCATTTACAGTTAAAAAATTATTTTAAACCACAACACATTTATAATGAAAACTAGAGAAGAGCAGAAACAGAAAAGTAATGCATAAAATGGAAAGTAAGCAGAGTTTGAGAAGAAATACATAGAAACATGAATTGCATAAAGAATGAGTTTTTAGCTTGGTGATGAGAGGAAGGCAGGCTGTTGGGTTAGTGAGAGAAGGCATTTCACCAGCGTTGTCTAGCTTGTCAAGGCTGATTTCAGAAAAGCTGACTGGAACTTGGGGGAACAGTGCCCACCAGTTGACCTATGCCAAGAACACTGGAAAGGAGAAAAAGGCCAAGAATGAATGGGTAACAGGAGGTAGGGAACTCATTTATCTTGGCATTCATAGTTTAAACATTTTAAACTTAAGAGGAGTATCTGTTTGGAAACTATTAAGTTATTAATGTCAAATATTTACTTTGATTCTTTGTTATTGGTTGTTTTCAAAACCTGTAGTTGCAAGAGTGATGAAGAAAGTTCAGTATTTGCGTGAACACTGTTTACTATTCTGTAATTACCCTTAGGCAGCAAATCGGGGTTGCTCTTTCTCTATTGTTCCCTTGCCTTCATTTCTTTATTATAATCATCCTTTCCCTTCCTTGCCTTTCCTTCCATGTCTCTTTATTTTTCTTATCCTTCCTCACTTTCAATTTTCTGGCCCCAGATTTTAAAATGTTTCTCCAGCCTTACAAGCTCTAACTTGACATCAGGATGTCTCAGAAGGATTCTTTTCATATCAATCATAAATAATATCAATTCAAAAGAGATTCATGTGCCACCTTGAATTTTGTTGCCGAAAGAGGCTGATGTTGACGAGGATATAAAAGTTGAAAAATAGAGCATTACTTTAATAATTTGGGCTGTTAGCATTATCTTGTGATTGTCAGAATTTACATATGGATAAAAACTGGAAAATTTGAAACATGTTCTTGAGACCGAGCCTGCTCTTCCCCGAGCGTTAGGATCTGGTAGCTGACACAGGACTGGAGAGGGGTGGCCTCTGGTCACTGCGGAGTCCTTCCTCTGCATGGTCTGCCGCCCTTGAGTGATTCCCCAGCTGCTGCAGTGTGCTTCTTCCTCTCAGGTGGGACTCTCATAAGCGTGCACTTATCTTTGGATAAATTACCACACAGGGCTTCCTGTGAGCTGAAAATTTGCAACAAGGCACTTTCCCTTTCAGGTGTGGCTGGGCACCAGGATGGTCTGGATTTAGGCCAGGAATTGTTGCACACTTATAAGTAGTAGCTGTGCCTTCAAGCCACAAGGCAATGGGAAAATGGAAAATTTCCCTAAAAGTGATGACACTTTATGCATCATCAAGCCCCTAAAAACCTTTTTTTCACTCTTAGTCGATAATCAGAAATTGCTGCTTTTGGAATTAGCATGTTATCACCATTTTATTGGTCAGTTTTTAAAGTTTCAAGTAACTTATTATTCAAAGTATTATATAAATAAGGTACTTATTTTAAATAAAGTATAGTCATATGATATTGGAAAAGTGAATCTGAAATATAAGAGTTGTTTCTCAGTTCTTTAATGAGGCTTTGGGGTAGGGAAATAAGGCAGTTTAAATGAAACGTTAAGTTTTGAATACTATCATGGGCCCAAGAGGCAGTAATTATGATTTGCCAGCCTTGGTAGCATTTCAGAGTCTCAGATAATTTGGGAAATTTGGGAACCTATGAATTGCAATAGAAGTAGAATATCAAGTGGTGTGTGTGTGTGTGTGTGTGTCTACCTATCATTATATCTATTTTTTTTTTAAACATATTAGTTCAGATTTTAAGACCTTATTGAGGAGATAGCAAGCAGAACGGGAAAGGTTTCTGGTTAAAAACTTCAGACTTAAATCTGTGATATTGCTCTTATATGCATTTAAATATACAAGTAACCAAATAACATGCAATCAAGATGGCAGAGTTGGTAAACTCTGTACTTGCCTCCTCCCACAACCACATCAAAGTTACAACTAAACTACAGAACAACCAGCATTGGGAATTGCCTGAATTATGATGCTGAACTGAAGTCCTATGACTGAGGACATACAGAAGAAGCTGTGTGGAGACTGGTAGGGGGAGTGGAGACACTGAAAGGGCTGGTCCCATACTCATGAGTTAAAAGTTGTGAAGGATATCTCGGCTCTGGAGGTTCCCCCTAAAGAACGAGGGATCCCAGACCCACACCAAGCTCCCCAGCTCAGGTTCCTACTGCTGGGAAGAGAAGTCCCCATAAATATGGTTGTGAAAGTCAGTGGAGATTGAAGCTGAGTGAAATGAAGGGCTGCTGGAGTCCCAGGCATTCCTTTTAAAGAGTCCACACGCTCACTTACTTACTGATGGACTCACTCGCTCTGAGCTCCAGCACTGGGGCAGCACCTCAAAAAGTGCCAGGGCATGTGAGAAGGAACTGAATTGTCTGGCTTCAAGGCAAGGGCTGGAGGGGCCACTTTGTCCCAGACAGAAGTGCTGGTAGAGGGCACGGTTCCTTTGCTGAGCACTCCCCAGACCCAGCCTACAGACACAGATGGGCTCCAAGTCTGAGTCTCCATCAACACAGCTAACAACATTCGAAGTGCCCTGGTGATTCCCTGAGATGCTACCCACCAAACTTGTGGGCCCACTCAAGCCACTTCCAGTGGCTTTTTCTTAAAACTGTCCTGTCTGGGATCATGATGTGGACTTTCCTAAAATCTCTCAAATGTTCACAAACCCCATTCAAGCAGCATCTGGCCTCACTGTGTCCCATAATTCTTGCTAAACACCCGCAAGCTTGGCACAAGGGGCAGCTGCCCTCAGGTCACAGCTCAGCCTCTCCCAGGTACCTGCAAGCTCTGCACAAGTGGCAACCATATGCATATCACTTTGTAGCTCATACCGGCTGGCACTGGACAGGGCACAGGCAACAGCTGACCTTGGCCTATACTAGAGCTCCTCCCAAGAGGTTCCAGAACCAAAAAACCAAATGGCTAGCTTCAGACCACACCAGAGCACCACCAAACCACCTCCACAAGAAGCACACCCAAAGTGCAGACTTGGTAGGCAGTGGAGCGTTGCTACAGCAAATCCTTGCACAACAGTTCCTTCACTGTAGTCATGGCCAATCCTCACGGTCAGTGAGCATGAGAATCAATCTCTCCAAATGGCTTGCCAAAAGCAATGGAAAAGGACACACCCAGGGACCAGAGAGACTGTGCCACTGAGTCCATGGGACACTTTTCACATACTCTACCAAGACTGGGAGATATAGCAGCTCTACATAATACATAGAAACAAAAATAAGGAGGCAATCAAAATAGGGAGATAAATGTCCCAAATGAAGAAATAGAACAAAGCTCCAGAAAAAGAACTAATCAAAATGGAAATAAGCAATCTACCAGATGCAGAGTTTAAAACACTGGTTATAAGGATGCTCAATGACCTCAGTGAGAATTTCAACAAAGAGATAAGAAACAAAAAAGAACCAGTCAGAAATGAACAATACAGTAACTGAAATAAAGAGTATATTAGAAGGAATCATTAATAAATGAAACAGAGGATCAAATCAGCTATCTGGAAGATAAAGTAGAAGAAAACACCCAATTAGAACAGAAAAAAGAAAAAAGAATCCAAAAAAATGAGGCTAGTTCAAAGGCCTTCTGGGCAACATTAAGTGTACCAACATTTGCATCATAGGAGTACCAGAAGGAGAAGAAGGGGAGCAAGAGATTGAAAACTCAGTTGAAGAAAGAATGACAGAAAATTTCCCTAACCTGGCAAAGGAAATAAACATACAAACTCAGAAAATGCAGAGTTCCAAACAAGACAAACCCAAAGAGGCACAC